>VZRJ01001480.1:947-270947 GCA_013397565.1 Ptilonorhynchus violaceus | reverse complement strand
GAATTCAGTTCCTGGCTCTGCAGCACAAGGACAGCATGTGTTAGCCGGGCTGTGTAGATGGCTGCAAGGAGCAGACTCCAGCAGCAGTTTACTACTTCACAGCACTTTTTAAACAACTGCTGGAAATGCCCTTCTCTCAAACATGCCCACTCATACCATTGAAGCTGTGTGGTATGTGTACATAACGTACGAGCTTACCCTACTTGCATTGCATTCCTGCATATCATTTCTGTTCACACATTAGCATCCCTGCATTTCATTTTAATTTTTTGCTCTTCCAGTAGATGGTGTTTTCATCTTTTTCTACATTGACATTTCTGAAAGAAAAGGAAAAAAATGCATTTTGAAGTGTTACGTGTGAAGCTGAAAGTATTTCCTGTTATTTGGAAGCCCTTCTTTGACCCATTTCTTTCCTGCACATTCCTGACTCTAGCCTAGAGTTTTAATTTCAACTGGCTTTATTTGACTATTTGCATGAAGTAGTTGCAGTCCTTGGTCACCAGCGTTCTTTGAGTACCGAGTGCCCGGATGTGTCAGCCTTACCTTCATTTGATGCTGTTCAGCCCTTTGATAGATTGCTGTATATTCACCACCTAATAAATCCTGAAGAGAAGAAATTGAAATAGTGAAGTCTTGGTGAGAAGCCAGCAGACATTTAGCTAGCTGTTAGCCTGGTAAAAAAGCAGCTTTCTGCTGTCAGGATCAGCATTACCCCGACAGTTGCAGCGGCTCTCAAGCCTCTGGATTTGTTTGCAATGAGAGATTTGTTGTGGATTTTTAACAAGGCTCCTGTGTGTGTGCCATGCTTAGTAAATATTGGCCTTCAGGGTATTTTTCAGTCATGCTGAATGGACTGTTAGTTTTCCCAAACTGCAAAGTGCAGAAAATCTGTTTCGCTGGTTTTTTGTGTGTGTGTGTCTGTTGTTTTGGCTTGCTGTTTTTTGGGGGGTTTGTTGGGTTGGGTTTTTTGCTACAGAGATAGTATCACAACTGTACGAAACAAAAATAATATCACGAGGAAGATTGTGTCTGAAGAGCTGGGGAGAAAAGAGGCCAGTAAATGTGTAATGTCCAGTTCTTAAATAAGTGATATTGCAAGTGTTAAATTTCTGTTACAAAATTTTGAAACAGTATTTTTATTTTATTAATAGGACTGTGAACATGAAAATACAATAAATCACTAAGAAATGGCACCTTTTACCAGGAGGTTGTGGTAGAAAAACATATAAAAATTGTTAGATGTTGGACAGAAATATATTTCTAGAGAAATAGAGAAAATGAAAACAAAGTACCATGTATCTGAACTCTGTACATAATGTAATGTGTGACTAAAACAACAGTGAAAAAGAAATGGACATTGTGATGGGTTTCAATGCCTTCCCATTATATAGTTTAATGTTTTGATAGTCAGTGGAGTTTAATATTACAATATTTCTAGTGCCCCTGTGAACTATCCGTGGATACTTTTTATGAGTTAATTTTAAATGAATATGAGCAATGGGATGAAGCTTTTTTATTTGAACATGGTTTGTAAAACTAGAAAAGCTTCCTGAGCTAGCGTGGGTATGCTGAAAGCAGCACTGCACCGACGTAGTCAAACTTTACAGTACTCAAGTGATTATGTTTTTTCAGTCACTGTGGTGAGGCTGTTCTAAAAGTCTCTATCAGTAATAGTGAAGTACTGCAATGGTTTGATCTCTTTGATGTTCTGGAGAATGATAGTGTATGAGAATGATTTTTCTTTTTTTATTGTCCTCATTTTAAGAGATGATGGAGCAATGAACAGAACAATAATTTATTGAGTATTCACACACTGTATGAATACAGTGTGTATAATGTATAATGTATAATTTTTCATTATACATTTATAGAAAAACCTATTGTTTAGTGTTTTCTGCTGGAGGCTAGTCTTGTTAAAGAATTGTCTAGAATACTCACTCAGTGCATGTGTTGTCCATTTGCCTGTCAGCAATAGTTTTGACAGAAAAAACAGGGAGTTTGAGTGACTGCTGGTCTGTCTTAAGGTATGGTAATGAGGCTAATTAGGAGAGATGAGAGCTGAACTGGATATGTGAAGGCAATTATCCGTGAAAATTTTGTCATGCTTTATCTTTATCAGATCTCACTTTCTCTATTTTTGGCATTTGTCAGTGACACGCAGAATGGAAATACTTGAAGTGATACATATTTTAGAAAAGCAAAGAAAGAAGACAGAAGGAAATTTATATGAGGACATCTCATTAATGAACTATACAACTTACCAAGGATATTGTAGATCAGCAGGAAAAGACCTTGCCTATGTTGTTCTTGTCACTTACATTTACATGAATTAAAATCAATTACTTTTTGTAATAATGAACTTACTAGACAACTGCGTCTCCCCTGTTCAGTGTACATTGTTTTGTTTGCTCTCTTTATGTTATCACTAACTGCAGCAAGCATGTTATTAAGAATACTTGAAAGAAAAACATGTAAAGAGCATGATAAGAGAGTGAAAGTGCATTTAATTGTAATTTTTTTTAAAAGCTGAAATTTTCTCATTTCTGTTTTCAGGAGGCTAGTGTGATCTACCTTCAGACTGTTTCTTACAATCTAGTATAAACTGATTTAAAAAGAAGCACAGAGTAGAGCAAATGAAAACCATGTGTCACAAGTCTTGATGAATCAATGCACATAATCCTCAAAGAAAGAAGGTGATAAATGAAACTTGCACATTAATGAGACCATAACCACACTCAATTACTAGGCCTTTTTGAAGAGCCATAGTAGCTTCACACATCTTTTTATGTTGAGCGAAAAAATTACATCCTCTGAGCTGTCTGCACACTCCTGCTCCTTGCGCTATGTCAAAAGACAGTGTACCTCTAATCCATTTTTAAGGAGACCATAATGTTAAAGAAAAGCCTATCTGTATAAGGAATACTCAATGAGTTTTTAAAGGAAAAAAATCTTCATCATAATTTGGATCATTTTGCTTGTACATTTTATGTGAGTCTACCAAATGTGCTTATAAAGTAATATTACAGACTTGAAGTCAAATATATCTTAGTAGTCCTCTTTTCTGAGCTTGCTAGAAGAATGGCAAGGAGTATAATGAATACATGTGTAATAAAGAGTAACACTTACTGCCTTAATATTTTTCCATTAAGCAACCGTTCTTTTTCTCAGATTTTGTTTTGTGGTATGTATGTTAAAAGCTTTGAAATTAGTGCTAGCAACATTACACGTGTCCAGAATGCCAGCACAAAATACTTGAGGTTTATAAAAATAATCCTAAATCTTACATAAAGGCCTGAACTGTATTTTGTGTCTTTAATTTCATTTGCGTTTAGCAATAATAAGGAAAGTTGCTCAATCCCAGAACCATTGCCTTCTTGCTACTGGTAGATTTCCGTGTTCTGTAAAGCACAGGAGAATATTGCTATCAGTACTCACTTCCTCTCTTTCCCCTGCATTTTTCATGCACACATGTACACACACAAAACCACCCCATTCTCTCTACACTGCAAAGACTGTAAAAGGGGGTTATTGCAGATTATAATCTGTAGCCATTAGCTTTTTTGATAGCTTCTACTGAGCTTTAGTAAAAGGTCTACTGTTGCCTCCAAGAGAGAGTTCAGAGAACTCCTCTTTCCATTGCCTTTTATGTGATGGAGAAAGATGAAAAGCCTTAGCCCACAATCCACAGGAATACTATTAGCATTAATGTTGATGATGATGATAATAATAATAATAATAATACACAAACACAAACAAAAAGTACGAAACAGCCAAAATACCCAAACCAACACTGGCTTGACAGTTTTCTGCAGAGTAGGAATGAGAGAATGACCACAGAAATGCCACTTTAGTCATCAGCAAAAGCAGTGCTAGGGACAAAGGACCATGCATGGTACCCTTTCCCACTCTGGAGTTCAGATTCACAATTATAAAGATCTGGAATACAGATTTGTGCAAGGGGGAAAACTGAAAACAATCTTTAGATGATTTATCTGTTACCTATGAGCTTGACTAAACAGAAACTCCTCATATGCATTCCTACTCCCTTCAGCTCCTCATCTCCTCTGTTGACAGTCTGTTGTATTATGCATGGCTTCTCCTTAGTATAAATTTACAAAGAGAACAAATGTGCTGGTCTCCAAGTGTCACTGGGAAGAGTACTCAAGATCTTGTGATCCAGTACCACAACTAAATAATCTGTAGAAGTAATTTATATAGTTGCAGAAGCTAACCCTTTTTTTTTTAATTGTGTCTGGATGTCTTTGCAATATTTTCCCAAACGGCTGACAGTGGTGGTATATAAACACGTAACACATTTTATTGTAGTACTACACTGTTGCAACAGGTTACCTATGGTGCTCTCAACGAATAGGTTACTAATGAAGTGTCATTTCCTTGCCTTATTTGGTTTGTGTTGCAACCTTAATTATATTTCGATTTTAGAATAAGCTCTCAAAGTAGTGTACAGGGATTTGGACACACGACTTGCATTAACATTAATCAAAATCGCGTGTCTGAATTCCCACCGCACTCCAAATGTACCCTGGGATTGTTGGTGGGGATTGTGTGCAGGGGGCGCACATGCAACAGGTTTTGCCACTAGTTTCCTCTTACTCTGAGTCGCGTTTCTGCTCTTCATACCTCAAATAAAAGGTGGCAGGGAATACTGAAGCCCTTTCTTCTCAGGCCGTGTCAGTGAGGTCAGTAACAATCCATGTTTCCTCACTTTGATCTGCATTAAGGCAGCTTTGCTGAGAGGCTGAGGTGGCAACTGTAGCCCAAAGAATCAGTCATGTCTTTTGGGGAGCTGCAGGATTTTGAACCTGGGGATCCGAGGCTGGTTCAGATGAAATACAGCTTCTTCATCTCTGTCATCATCCTCTGTGCCAACCAAGGCTTTATGAAAAATGGTCACTCTTTTATCAGTGATGTGCATGTTCTTAGAGTTTTGCATTCTTCTGTATTTTCCTGTTTCTGGTTACAAGCAGAGTGTCAAATATTACTCCTAAGAGGGGAAGTGTTTCAGCAGTTCTTGTAGTCCTGGTGGAGGCAGTGCCCAGAGTTTGATGAGATGGCCTGCTCAGAGGTCCTCCTGACTAACTGAAGTAGGCTCTGGGGGTTAGACTCATTTTGGTGTGGTTGGCCATGGATTGAAGAGGGTTGGTGGTTTTTTCATGCATGTATTGAATATGCTTCAGTGGCTGGTGGTCACCCATTCAGAGACATTATATCATGGGTATAATTACAGAATTTCTCACAGAACGAAAATAAAATCGTCTCTTCCAGTCCTCTTTAATACTCAAATGAAGCTTCCTCATTAAAAGTAAATTTTAAAAAGCCTGTGTGTATTGCTCCAGTACCAAACTCGAGAGGTTTTGTCTGTGAATTGGAGTCAGTAAAACACAACTGTTTATAAGTTGATCATGGTTATAAGCTGTGTTTTTGCAGCTTTGTCTTCTGCTGGCTTCTTTGGAGTATCTTTAAGAAGAGGAGAACATAAAAGGTGACTTTCCATATCTAACCTAATCCATGCTTTGCATCAGAAGAAACCTCCAGGAAAAAACCTCTGAAGTTTCCTTGAATATCCTATCTTGGAATAATGGGTGCTGACTGATTTAAAAACAGGAAAAAGATGTTTAATTTACTGGATTTGAAAGCAGTTACCTCATAAAATAAATAACAACTTTCCATAATGCTTCCTCATTCATCCATATATGTAATGAAAATAAATGAATAAGAAGTTTCACGTCCTCCACAGTTTACAGTGATTCCACCACAACAAGACAGATAGTTTCTATCTGTAGTGATGAGTCATTGATTCGATGGAGTACCCTTAGACTTGTTTAAGAAAAATACGGTTATGTCCTTTTGGCTGCCTGAGGCTCTAACATTTAATAAAAGCAGAACCTCAGGTATTTTCTTAATTTTTGTCTTAGGTCCAATCTTGGAAAAGCTTGTGGATGTGCTTAACTCTACACAGGTGAACAAGCTCGTGAAACGAAATTAGATTTCTCCCATGCTTAAAATACAATACAGCCTTTTTTTTTATCACAATCAGATGCTTTTTTGGTATGTAATCTGTTTTAAACTAGCACTTTTAGAAATATAGTGTTTTCACTGTGGTATTGGCTAGAGCAAGAGAAAATACATATTTGCAACTTGTATGGCTCCAGTGGAAGTGCTAATAAAGCTTGCCTTAATCCTAGAATCCAACTAAAACCCATTAAAATCGTTGATGAACAAGTCAAGAGGTATTGTGTAATGAAACAGTTAAAATAGCACTTGTTTCTTGGCAATGATTGAAAGGATTTTTTCATTTTTAAAAACTGTTTCTAAATCATCTTTCAATGTATAGTCCTTTTCAGTTTGCGTCTGTCTGCATCATGAGCGATCTTTTCACCCGCTTTTCAAAGCCATATGAAGCTTGAAATGCGGGATAATTAAAACAAATCTTGAGTAAACTGTTTTGTGGATATAGAAGTTTGATGGTTGAATATATAAAAAATTGTAACCAGATGTTGTGCAGGAGCCGTAGTAGTTTAAAGATCATGAGCTTTTTCTTTTTTCTTTTTTTTTGTATGAAGCAAAAATATTCTAATTGAAGTTGTCAGCAGGAGTGAGACTAATATGGCTGTATTTGATTAAATAATAGTTTATTTAACATTCAGTGTGGCCCAAAATTGGCTGAGACTAAAATAAAGAAAGTTCTTACTTTAAATTTTTGTATTTAAATAATGTGGAAAGTAAACCTAGTTAATGTTAACATATTTGCTTGATAGTCCCAACTATTATATTATTTGTTCATTTCTGTGTCTTTTTGGAATGCTGTGCTATCCATTGCACACACATTTTCTTCCTATTCTCTTGTTAACTAGTTGGTTGATGGAAGAAATGGAAAAAGAAAGATGTGCAATAAAGTCTGGAATGCACTCGTTGATCAGAATTATTACTGAAATCTGTTAGAACTTAAGAGCATAACACAAGCATCATCCAACATCCCTCCTTGCAAGTCCGTGCAAAGCACAAAATCTCCAGCAGACACATTAAGGGATATTCATGCATGAAAAGGGTTGAGTGTTTTAAAAATACCTGAAAATTGAAGTTTGAGCAGTAGATTTCCTGGCAGTTATTTACTCTATCCAGGATAGCAGTGTTTAATGGATAAACTCAGAAGAGGTAGGGGCCAGGATTCTTTACTAGGTGATTGCTAGTTTTTCTTATTGCTTCACTAATGAACATAGTGATGTCTTCTGAAGTCACATGTTAAGATTCTCTCTTTTATTTGGTACTACTTTGCTGCTTAAATAGCTGTGTAGTCTTATGTGATGCTGTGATAAACAAGGGGATCCCCATCTTGCCTTGTGTGAGTAACCGTTGTTAAAACCATAGGAATTTCATTCTCGCTCTGCTCTTTGTAGCTGTTTGGCCTTTTGCGTAAGAAGGGACTGTGTGACTCACGATCCGCAGACTGCACTGGATTGAAAAATGAGCCATAAAGGCGTGTGTTGCTTGGCTTATTGGTGGCATGTGTGTGTGTGTGTGCAAATACGTCCCGCAGGAACACTTTAAAATGAAGGCTGAGATTAGGTGTTTTTAAGGCTGACATATCCTTAAAATAGCTCATTCCAGTTGTTATGTTGCCCAAAGCAGGGTTTCCAATGTTTCCTTTGTCCTTGCCATGGCAGCAGTACCCTTTTGGAGCCCTCACAGGGCCTTCTGGTGCCGGCAGCTGATGGTGACAGTCCTGTCCAACTGTACCACACACTGCCCAGCTGCTTCCTGCGCCTTCCCCTCTGTACCTGGGACTGCACCCAGTGCTTGATCTCTGCTGCTCCTACAACCTGCCAGTAAATAGCAGACAAGGCCAAATTTGTAGGGAGATTACAACATTCTGCAGGAAACTTGTATTCCATTACGAGGCCATTAATCACTGAAATGTAGTACAAATCACAGCCCTGGCTGTGCAGGCAGTCTGTGCTACAGGCCTGCCATTCTTGAAATGCAAAATTAGACAAGTCATTTTCAAATCAAGTCCACCATATCTGCTCTGCCACACACATGCCAGGGCTCTAAAGGTAGATGGCAAGGCCATAGTAAAATCTGACAAGAATTACACTTACCATAGCAAAAACCAAACTCAGTGCAGTCAAATTTTAATCTTTTTCTTTTCTTCTTCTGTGTTGAAAACAGACTGGATTTAAATCAGTGTTAACTCTGTAGATTTTCTACTGTCTTCTGCTCTCCTTGTACTTTATAAAATAGGTTAACTGAGTATGAAGTAGGAGAGGATTTGTCTTTGATTTGGCAATGGAAGAGTCAGTTGCAAAACACTGATTTGTTGAATGTTGTAGCTAAGATGCTTAGCTTTGCACTGCTTACAGTAACTTCTGGAAGCTGTTCCCTCATTAACTCAGACTGCTATTAATAAAGGGAACAGGGCCCGGTATTTATACGCTAGGAATTATTTCTGGGAGGTATAACTCTTTGGTAATTGCACCCTGATTTTGGAAAGATCTTTCCATATAAAAACGCATACATGTCACATCCACTTACATATGTGGGCATTATTTAAAAGAGCAATACTCCCTCTGTATCATGCCCAGATTTACAGCCTGCTTTAGAGGGTGCAGGACGCTGGTCATAGTCAGGTAGCATTGGCAGCCATCTCAAAATCTCCTCAAAGGGTCCAGAGGTTACTGCATGAATCATTCAGTGTTCCCCACACCTTCCTCATCTTCCTGCTGATTTTACTATCAGAGTTTCACAGCCATGAAGTTTCCACAGTTATGTCCATTTCCATAAGACCAGCCACTAAGGTGTGAAATCCTAGTCCATGACACAGAACCAAAAAATGTTTCCTATAAAATATATGTAGGAAATAAAGGCCCTTCTCTTTTCAGTTCCTGAAAGGGCTTTTGGCAAAGATGCTGATGAAATGGAAGGTTATTTTTTTTTCTCCTAGAAAAAAGGCATGTCATTATAAATGTGCTTCTTTCTGGTGTATGTATTTTTCCTTCTCACTTCTAAAGATTCCAGTAGGTGATAAAGATAAAGAAAGGGAGTGAAAACAATTTGACATTCACTGTTAAGGAAAACCTGTATTAAATTGAAGAGTGCGTTGTTAAGAGTGTCAGAGTTTTTGTTCTGTCAGTAAGACAGAAGTGGCTCTGAATAGAGACTGTTCACAAGTAGCAGCCATGATTTCATACAGCATGTCTAAATTTAAAGGTTTCTTTTCATTTCAAAGTTGTATACATGCATGTTCTGCAGGCTGGTTTCAAAATCAGATGAATTTTGATACTAGCAGGTGGAAGGTAAAAAGGAAACTGTTTCTTGACGTTTTTTATCTAAAGTGTGATAAAGTCACTAGTAGAACAGGACCAATCAGTTCCTCTTTGAGTCCGTGTCCAAGATGTGCACGAGCATATGAACACGTACAGGCAGCCCTGTGGTTTTTGCCTCACGGTTACATATGGATACAGCCACAGCCGCTTGGGAGCGAGGCTGCAGAGCTGTTTCGCTGATGCCACTTCAGAAAGGAAGCAGAGGGCTTGTTTTACAAGGCATTTCTGCACAGTCAGCTTCATTTAAGAAGACTCCAAAGGATGTGAAAAATAAGGTAGCTGTGGGCTGGCAGGACAGCTTTCGCCATGCCGCTCCTTCAGCCTGGTGCCTGATTTCTTGAAAGCTGTTTTTCAGTCCTTCACATTGCTCTGAACTAAAGCCTGAGTATGTGACAGGGTGGGTACATTTTGTCCTCGGCACACAGAACTCCTGATGGAAAACCCCGCTAAGTTTATGTGTTTCTCTCTTACTGCTCGTCAGGCTTGTGCCATTTCAGAGAATGACTGCCTCCAGCAGTAAGCTCTCCCTGCCACTTGCACTAAAAACAATTCCTTTGGTGAAATGCAGTCTGATTCTGACAATGCAGATTTTGAAGCTGGTGTCTTAAGCAATTTAAGAGTCACTTTCTTAACAGTAAGAGAAGAATTAGACTAGGGCCGCTGGAAGCACTGTTGTGCAGTAATAACAGTATTCTCTCTGGGCAGATGTGAATGAGTAGAGAGAGAACAGAGGGCATACCAGCTTCTAAGGCTGAAAAGACAGAAGAGCCCCAAATCCTTCATGAATGTCCCTAAGATAAATATTGTTTGTTATTTTTGTTTGTTTGTTTGGGGTTTTTTTAATTATTGTTTCCTAATGGGGTGATTCTCCTAAAGAAAATAGAGGTTAAGGCAGTTTGGTTAATGAGGTTAAGCTTGATTAATAAGGGATTTAGAGTATTCCTTTGTGCACATCAGTTACTATGACTTTCCTTTTTCTTGTGCTTCTACATTCTTCTACTGATACTGTATTGTATCAGGAAATATTTATTTTTCTGTGTTTTTTCTTTCTCCTTTTTTTTTTTTTAACCCCGTGTTGTATCACAGATTTTAAGGTCTCCAGTCATTATGCTGTGACTCCGTCTTGAATTCTGTAAAATGTTTCCTATCAAACTAGGATGCCATATGCCCATGTTGGCCTAAAATTCACAATGCATCATGTACCAGAAATAGAAGCTGGTAAAGATTCTTCAGAGATTGTGTTCACTTGTTCCAAAGACCTGGTTTGTTTATGGAAGGGATGCTTGCAGTACATAAACACTATTTAAGGAGAAATGTCTCCAAAATGTAGAACAGTTGTTCTCCTCATCTTAATGGTATTTTTAAGGAAAGCTATACAACACTGTATGTTGAGTCTTATTTACAAATAGGCAATAGGATCTCAATAGGAAAGAGCAAGCAGTGAATAATTTTGAAAAAGCTACATTAGATAGTTCATTGTAAACATTCTGAAATTATTTACAGTGGAATTTAAAAGTAGTTTTCTCCATTTTTAATAGCATTGCAGTTTTACAGACTGCAATCTGTAAAATTTGGTCTGGTCTATTCTAATTAATACTTTTATAGACATGAAATTTAAAATACTTTCTGTTTCAATGCAAGTGAATAACAATTAAGGCTAAAATGGATAGAAATTAATAGAACAGAAAAGTGACAAGCAATCTACAGCCTCTCACTGAAGAAAGCTTCATAGAATCATAGAGGCTGGGAGGCAGCTCTGGAGATCATCTGGTCCAACCCCACTGACCAGAGGAAGGTCAGCCAGAGCATGATGCTCGGCTCTGTGTCCTGTTAGATTGGAGTTTCTCCAAGGACAGACACTCCACAGCCTCTTGGGGCAGTCTGCTCCTGTGTTCAACAACCCTCACAGTAACAAAGTTTTTCCATTATGTTCACATGAAATTTCCTGTATTTCAGTTTGTGCCTTTGCCTCTTGTCCTCTCACGGAGCAGCACTGAGAAGAGCATGGCTCCGTCTTCTTTCCTTCCCCCATCAGGTACATATTGATATGATCCCCCTGAGACTTCTGCTTTAGGTTGCACAGTTTCTCAGCCTCTCCTTGTATGATAGATGACTGCGTCCCTTAATCATCTTTGTGGCACTTCACTGGACTCTTTCTGATATATCCACATATTCCTTGTAGTGGGGAGCTCAGAACTGGACACAGCGCTCCAGGTGTGGCCTCACCAGGGCTGAGCAGACTGAAGGATCTCCTCCCTTGACCTGCTGGCAGTGCTTTGTCCAACGCAGCACAGGAAGCTCTTGGCACTTTGAGATGGGTTGGCTTTTAAAAAATACAAATAGAGAGGTGGTGTTCGGGTTTTTTTTCCTTCTTCTTTTCTCTAGCAGGAGCTACCTCCTTAGGTTGGTGTTGGAGTTGATCACAGCTCTAGTCCATACTTAATTCCTGAAGCTATCGAAAAGGAAGCCATCAAGTGTTTTTGCTGAAACTGTAGTCACAGGACAGAATAAGATGATTAGGTTAGAACCAACCATTTAGACACAGACTCTGCCGTATTGTCTTTTTATCTGGAAGTGTTTGGAATGGATTGGATTAGATGAAAATGTCCATTATAAAAACGCCACTAATTTTCAATATTTACCACACCGTGGTGTCTGGGATACCACAGTTTCTCCCTAAGCTCACAATAGGAAATAACTATGGTAATTGTGTGGTATGGGTTGGCAAATGTTGATTTTTCTGAATGGAAGTGATTCTAGCAACAGCACGTAACAAGATCTCCAGTAAGACTGTAGTCCTAAGTGTACTGAAAATAATAGGTGGACATATTCTGCTTTGTATCCCACCCTAGGAACAGCTTTCTTGCAGAGACTGCATGAGAGTCAAATTATAGTTATTTCAGTTCCTGAACAAGTATGTGAGCTATAGCTGCCTAGATGAAACAATTTCTCATTATATTTTTTCTTTAAATAAAATTAATGGTCCTAAGGGGAATTTTTTTAAAGTAGAGGTAACAGGTAAATTTTACCTCACCGATTTTCACCAAGGAGTAGACACCTAATTGACATTTCCTCTCTGAGTCCTGAAGACTTCTATGAAAACTTTAGATCCTAATTCTGTAACTTTGAATTAAAAGTTATTCTTCCAGTGTAGTTTCCAGATTTGGGGTGCAAATTTGGAAGGATATATGTGATCAAAAGTCAGTGGGACTGAGGCTTCTAAGACTTTTAATGGCTTTTGAAATTTTTACCCCTGAGGAGCCTTTCCCCTGCTGATTTTGGCAGCCCTCAGCCAAAATCTACAAATGAGAGTTCCTCCTCTCAGATGCTGGCTTTCTGAGCTATTTTCTGTATAAATAGAGATCACGTGGGCTTTAATAAGGTCAGGGAATGTTTTTTAAATGTCTGTGATTTTTTTTTCCTCAAAACTTAATTTTGCCCATCTGATTTCTGTGGAAGTGGGAACAGATGCCAGAAGCTGAGAACTCCAGCAGCTTTGTGCTCACGCTTGCAGCAGAGCACTTGCGGGATTGGGACCCTCAATTACTATCACATGTAGAGTTACATACTGGCTCGTAGCTGAGATCTGCAAAAGCAGTCTGCTGCTTCTGCCATGTCAAAGTAGGGGTGTTTAAGGAAATATGGGTGTAGCTTTGCTCCAGTTTTGTCTGTTCATTTAATGAGTAAGATTACTTCATGAAAGAAGGGATACATGGAGTGCCTTCTTGATCATAAATCCTCCAGTATTGATGACTAAACTTAAGCACCTAATTCCGTGTTTAGACACCTTCATAAAAGAATCTTTATCTCAGAAAGTCAGTTTTATAGCAAAGTCTGACTATTGATTTAGATTCCCCATTTGAGACAGCAAAGGTTGGGTAGTTTTGCTTTGAGCCAAGAAATAAGAGTCAGACGCATTTCCAGTTTTCTTGGTGTCTCTTTCAGCGTGCTTAGTTCTGAGGATACTACTTTTAGCCAGTGACTGATCAGAAGAAGAGTAGTCTAATTTTGTACATTTTGTACCATTTTATGTTGTGTTTCTAATTTGAAACTAAAATGCAAGAGACTCATAATGACTTAATTTTGTTCTCTAACAAAAGCTGCGTTTCTTTGGAAGCACACAGTGTCTGGGAAGCAGCAGTGGTCTGTGTGTGAGCACTGAGGTTTCAAGCAGCCGTTCAACATCGGAGCTGCTGCATGATTCTGCTGCAGCAAAGTGCAAGCAGAGAAAGGGGCCAAGATCGCCGTTCCGAAACCAGGCTCCGCCTGTCCTGCTTGCGCACACTAATGTGTCTATCTAACCATTTTTTGTAGGTAATATTATTCCTAAATTAGACTTATTTTTTAATCTTATTTTTGAATGCTTCATATAAATACTGTTTTAAAATTGCCTGAGTGCTCAAGCTGATTTAGAAAAGTGGGAAGTTGTTTATGCAGCAACTTAGGAATTTTTACTGCAGTACTTAAAAAGGAATGATAAAACCTGTTGCAAGACTAACTAATTCTGGTGAAGATGCTGAGAGAGATGCTGCTGGCAGCTTTTTACTGTGTTAGGAGATAAACTGTGAAAACATAACAGTACACAAATTTAGGTAGACTTCAGTTTAAAGTTATGAGCACACTTCAACAGAGATAATGCATTACCTTGAGAAGAGGTACAGAAGGAATGGAGAAAAATGGTGCCTACATGGAGGGAAAACAAAGACAATCAGAGCTTTCTTCTTGAGCAGCTGCAGCCAGTTCCACTAATGGAAGTGCAAGAGCAGAAACTGGCAGCACAAGGTATGCGTTCGTTTTTACAGATGGCAACGCAGACAAGTTGGTAATTGAGAAGGAAGTGGTGTACGTGAGCTGTTTGACGGGGGACAGCCCATTACAGTACTTTCCTGTGTAATTGACTCGGTGAATTATTGAAGGCAGAATTTCTATTCCTCTTGAATAGGTTTCAGTTGCTGCAAAGTGACATCATTCTTGTGCGAGAAATGCAGGTTTCCAGGTTACTTTTTGCTTTTTTCTATTGGTCTTAATAAAACCTTAAAAATAAATTTTTGGGTTGCCTCCATGAAAGTCTCTGTAATACTGCTGGTAGTCAGTGGCAAAATACACCAGAAGTGAGCCCATACTGTAGTGTGCTGGCTGCTGTTAAGGCACTGGAAGAGATTTAATGATGGTCACCTTGTGCAAGCTGAAGGCTAAGACCATAAAAATACATTATATCCAGTAAAAGATGGTTGAAGGCAACTGCTTTCTAAAAAATTTTACTTTGTGTAGAATGATTAAATAGATATTTAGCTCTTTGTAAACCAGGCTAACATATAGCTTCATCAGAAAATATTTCTCAGTGTTCATTACAAATGCCACATGTCACAAATAAGTGGCATAAATATATGAATAATAATACACATAAATAAATATATGTGTATCTATTTAGGCTTTGTGTATATATTTGGCCCAACAGAAGATCATATATGTTTTTAACACAGTGTTTAAAAATTAACTGCCACTAACTGTGACAAGGAAATCTAATCAGCAGAAAAACTTTATTTTTTTGTATTTGTGCCACTGCAGTTCTTGAGGGAGAAGCTATGAAATTATCTTCCATACACGTTTGGATTGACAAGAAAATACGATTTGAACTACATAATTTTCACTGATAAGTGCCCAAGTGAATGAAAAATTAGTGTCATTGTAAAGTGTATTATGATTATTTAACTGATCCTGTAGTTGCATATGGCTATTAACAGAAGGTGAAAGCGATGGTTAATTCCTGCCTGCAGAGCTCAGGCTCTGGCTCAAGGTGGTGTCGGAAGCCAGGTCCCTTCCTGCACAATGGCAAAGGTTGGGTCAGCTGTAACTTAAGGGAGGATGTAAAGGTGAAGAGGTGGCAGCAGCAAAGAGTTCCAACAAGTGATTTACTGGCTTCTTTTCATAGCTGTGTTTTTCTTAATTTAATAATTTATTTTGTTTCAGTCGTCGTTTTACTTTGGTAGAAATCATCCTGAACTAGTATCTTACTTAATCATTCTTGCTTGGTGAGACACAAAAAGATTGTAGGTTGCCTGGTTTTTGGGGTGGAGTTGGGAGTTTTTTGAGTAGCAAATGCCACTGTCTCTAAGGTAGCTTTACAAAATACAGCTTCAAATGCTGGGACAAAATCTACTAATCTTCATTTTTGCTGCTGATAAAAAAATAATTGCAGTTTACGTGCACATTAAAATATTTACTCTCCCTAAGGGATCGGGGTAGGATTCTGAAAGGCTGCGCTAGCAGTAATGTTTAATTTACTGTCTGGGGTTTTTTCTCTCTCTAAAACCGCCCTGATTCCTCTCATTAAAAGTTTGCGATACAGCATATATCATAAAAACATGCTGTCACGATAGAGCATTAAAAATTCCACTAAACTTTCTATGTGAATTAAGTGTGTAATTTTTACTTTCCTCTTGGCATTTTTACTTTCTTTCTACCTCGTCCTTCCTAATGTCTTTCTTATGTGTCTTTCAAATACAGCTGTTTAATACAATTGCTCTTGAAAATGTCTTAGATGAAGAGTTTGGATTTGTCACATTAAATTGACTTAGAGGCATCTGTTAACTCATACTTAAGGTTGAAAACAACTTCTACTTTAATACTCTGCTTTTTGTGTATCACTTTTTCACTTTTGGGACAAAAATTTGCTGTGTCTGGTGTATTCCTAAAAGCTGTTCAGGTTGTAAAGGGGAAGAAAGCCCCAGTGAGTTTCTTTTTAATTTAGACAGTTACAGCAAAAGCAACTAAATTTTTGAAATGTGAAACTTTACAGAAACATAGTTGTGTCTGTTTTCATAGTTGAGAGATAAAGCAGTTTCAATTAAACACATTCAGAGAGGTCTGAGTGCCTTTGCAGCCAAAAGAAATGAGGTCTGAAAGATGCCTTTCCTATCTCAAAGAGAAGAAAGTAGCGCTTACTTCAACATTCAGATGCTGTCTTGCTGCCCAGGTTTTAAACTTTAATTAATCCAAGTCTCACCAAAACTCAAGATAATCAAATACCTGCTTATATAAGGAGAACCAAGCAGGAATGATGTAGCAGGTGTGAAACAAGAAACTCCATTCTCATGGCAGTGCAAACGCAACAAAGACAGATGCAACCATGAGTGCATTATACTGTTTTTATGTACTGTGTGGTAGCAGCCCGGTGATTAAAGGTATGAGACCAGCTGCTTACAATTGTTGCTATCCACAGCAAGTTACCCAGCTCATACTGAACCACGCGTGCAAGTTTCCTGGAGCTCCCCTTTTGGACCTCCCGTGTTGCCGGAGAGCATCCAGAGCCAGCATATTCCCTTTTTTTCAGTGAGGCATATATGGTTGTATTCCCCAACTTCATCATTGGAAATAGGTCTGGCACGTGCTTATTCTTGGGCAACATCTATGATTTCTCTGAGCCTCATGTTCTGGAGCCATGATTACAGCGTGCTCTGTTTCTGGCACATTAGGGAGGCCAGAGATGGTAAAAAATCCACTCAGTCCTCATCGTATCATCGTTTTGTGTGGAGAAGTGAAAGTAATCAGCAATAAGACAAGTTTTGTTGTGTCCAAAACCAAGAGTGTGATGTAAGAAAAATGCTTGGCTGCCACTAGTGGAGCCTATTTGAGTTTCTAAAAGCATCTTCTGGCAGAAATTTTGAAAACAGGGTGTATTTGGCACTAGCAGTGTCAGGCACCGTTGCTTAGTCTAGCTAACTAAAAAGTCTCAGTTCCTGAGCAGTGTTTTTGGCTGTGCTCTTACAGTATATACTTTGCTACATGAAGTTCCGTTGAAATAAAAACCGAAAGTTCTGTACATCATAAAATACTTTTTGTATAATATGGAGTGTAATGATGCCTCTGCATGGCTACAAAGTTTGAAATCATGTGAACTGTAGAGTCAATCCTTCAAAATCTAAAGCAGTTTTTATGAAGAAGGGCCTGAGCCTGGCAAGACACCTGAGGGAATTATTTGTTATGGTATTCTCTGGTGGTTTCTTGCTTAGCGGAAAGCACCACTGATAAATGCCTTGGTTCAATGAAGTATTGGTAACTAGTGAAAATCATCTAAGGAGTTAAAAAAAAAAATTAGGCATTCGGGCTTGACGCTGTATATACCAAGTTTCAGACTTGTTCAATTTGAAATGGTCAAGATATGAAACCATAAAAAATGTGAGTAAATACTCTGCATATCAAGGGTTGTTATGCAATTACATGCTTTCAGCATGGTTCTTACTGAGGGAAAACACTTAGTCGAGAGGTCTGCAAGACACATTCAGTGAATAATTACAAACTTTCATAACTTAGCTACATAAAAATAATAATCCACTTGTTCCTTTGCTACTACTAAAATACTAAAATGTGTGCATACTTTTTTTTCCCCAGAGCAAAGCCACTCTGACTGTAGATTTGTTAGAAAGTTATCTGAAAAACTTGAAATCCCCTCTGGCCCCACCCCCCAGTTTGGCCAATCTCCAAATTATAAACAGCTGAACTGATTTAAATAAAGTTTTCAGTACCAAGAAAGAAAAAAAAAGTTACATCTGGGCTGACAAAAACATATGCCAAGTTTCAGCCTAATGTGATTTGAGACAACTGTGATATTAAACGCTCAGACCTCGGAACTGGAATGGAAATAGAGACAGGCTCTTCGCTGCACTGGCCCCTTCAGGATTTGGGATTGTGATGTAGTGGCTGTAAGGCTCCAGATGATTAAAGCTTAACTTAGTAGATACATATTTTAGTTCTTTAGACCCTTTTGGTTTATTCTTCCAAAGATGTACAGGAAATTTTCATTGATAACTCCAGCTAGTGCTAGTGGCATTGATCACAGACTGAAACCTTTTTATCTCTGGCTCAGACTCTCCCATGACTAGTCATGTAGACTTATCTTTATTGGGCTGATTTAAGAAATGACCTGTGGTAAGTTCACACTAGAAAAAGAGCAAAAGCTTCCATAACATATTTTTTGAAAATGCTGGCTAGAGTGGTGCTTAGCAGAGCACTTGAGCGCATGGCGGGGTTTTATGAGGGCTGTGGGCCATAGCTGTTGCACAGGCTTTGCTGGATTTGAGCTCAAGTGCCTGTTTCTTTGCAAGACTACCCAGAAAAGCAGCTATATTGGTCAGTGTTATTGACTAGCACAAGTGCTGAGTATGCAAAGCCAGACAGACCCATGCGGAAGTGTCATCTCTAACAGTAGAAGTATAATTGCCAATTAACACTTAGCAATGAAAAAAATTAGGTAATTTCTGCTGACCAATAACTTAGAAAACTTGGTATATGGGCGGTAAAGGCCTGGAGTTTTGTTCCTTTTCTTTTTAAGGGACTGTATTTGTTTAAGGTAATAGTATTACAGACATTGTAGGCTTTTTTAAAAGCCCTCCATTTTTTTTCCTTGCAGACATCAAAATTTCTGAGGTCTATTTTGACAAGCAGGTCCATTTTGTGGTTAGTAGCATCTGAGAGTCAAGAATATTTACTCCAGTTCTGCCGCAGTCCAGTTTCATGGCAGGAAATCCACTCTAAAGCTGTGTGTCCCCACTATAAATAGCTGTTTTGTAACCAAAATGCTTAACAAAGTAGCAGCATTCAAGTTTTTCTAGAGACCTTTTAATTCTTCATATATTAGTATAGGTAAGTTATGTTGAAACATAACTTGGTCAATTTGGTATTGAAATAATGAATGTTGATTATCTTCTAAGGTCCTTAAATAATACAGAAGTAAGAGAAAGTAAAGAAAGATAGGATGCAACACTTACAACAGCAGAAAAGACAAATTTACATACTTCATATTAAATTTAGGGAAGGATGTTTAAACTTGAAATTTTAAACAGATAAATATTTGTAAGTGGTGAATAAGTAGAGGTATAGGATTCCAGCTACTGCTATGTGTTTTGTAGATTGCTGTTAGCAATAGTCATTGTACTATTTCATTGCAACTAATGTCCAGTTTGAATCAGATCTATCTTTAAAAAAGTGAGAAAACATGAGTTGCTTTTGTCAATGTTTTAAAGATATACTAGCTGCATAGCATTCAATTAAGATTTCAATGTAACTATATCTTCTGTCCCCATTCAGGTGTGTAGAAATGCAGCATATAAACTAGACTGCTCTCTCTGTATTTGTACAGTCTTTCAAGACTTTGTAGAGAGTATTTCCCAAAATCAAGGAACACAAACAGAAATAAAAGGGTGGAAAGACTGACTCACATTAAGACTCCACTTGGTTAATACACCACACCAAGAAACCATAGGCCAGCAGACAAGAAGTAGGAATGGAAAGGAACAGTTCTGCAGTTGTAGCTGAATCCTGGCTATATACAGTCATTTCCGCTTGGAAACTTCTCACCCTCCAAGTGGACCAAATTGGGATTAGTCTAGTGAGGCTTTTATTGTACTCTTATGGAAAATATTTCAGCAGCCAGGTGAAGCTGGGCAAGGATATCCAGCCACAAAAAGAATTGGGACTTTCAATGTTCTTGTAGAGGAGCGCACCTTTCCAGGGCGAGCTGCATCTTATATGCACAACTGGTTAGATGTTGGCTGAAGGACATCAGCTACCTTTTAGTTCTCCCCTTAGCTAAATGGAGAAAAATGTCATACACTACTGCTTCTGATTTAAGAGACAAAGTAGAGGATGATGTAAGAGGGCGAGAGAGAGATTATCTTGATGACAATCTTGATTTTATTGTATCACTTTAAAGTAGCACAACCTGCTGTACAAATGAAATTGTGTTCTTGGTTTAAAAGGGCAATTGTTAGGCTGACTTTGTGCTCACTAAAAACATTTCCCCAATCGTGTTAAATTATTGCACTCATTTCAGATTTTTATGGCTGTGCAGCTTAGCAGCCCTCGTTTCTTTACGTTTCATTCATTTTCCTTGTATTGATGATTAATGGAGGATGTCGAACGTTAGAGTGAGCAGGCATCAGCAAATGCAAGATCATAATTAGTTTAGCTGACGAGGGCCTCTGATAGCACTTGCATCTGGATGGAAAAATTACCCTATAGGGAACTGGCTGCTCACCAGGTCTTTTTAGTGATACATTGTGAAACACCCGATGAATCAAATGCCCTTTCAATGCCAAGAAAGTGTTCCAGTCTTGAAGCCAAAATTATGTCTGCAGAAAGCTTTCCATTTGAAATGTATCAGAGTACAATTATAACCATTGTATTTTTTTGGCATGAACACCAGTCTTCTACAGTATGAACTAAAGTTAAATAAATTGCTTAAATTTTATGAAACACTGAAATTTTTACTTACAGTGTTAGTAATTTTTAATTTATAATAAAATTAGTTTTCACCCAGACTGTTTTTCCCTGTAGTCACTCATCTTAGATGCTGAAGGTTTCTTACTGATTTTTTTTTTCTTTGCAAAAAGGGAACAGCGTTGAAATTTGGATTTTCTTTTCAGCAAAGAATTCCATTTCCTGCTTATTAGTATTTGTGTCCACGAACGCAGCCTGACTTTTGTTTAAATGAGAAGTTTAATGAAATCATTACTCCGTAGAAAAAATTTAATGAGCAATACTCATAAACATGCCTACTTTTAAATATTCCTGGACCATTATGAAAGCTGATGAATGCACAGCTCAGTCTGGTTAAAAATCAATTTGTACTTAGGAAAGTTGTGCTGTACCCTTCTTTGCCTGACTAAAATAAAATAAATAAACCTATCTGTCGATGAGAGAGTGTTTTCTGGGGTTTCTAATGACGTTCAGAAGAGGTCTTATTAAAGGATACTGTACTTCTACTTTTTCATAGCAAGCTGCAGGAGTATATGGTAGCTTATACTGATTTGAGAAGTGGAAAAGACTGGAGCTGAATATCACGTATTCAATATAATCTCTGTTAAAGGAATTAGTATGACACAGGTACAAACTAATTAATTGAACTGGTGGTGTTTCAGAATTCTTGTTAGCAATCACACTTTTGAATCAAACAAGCTAAAAAGAAATAATCTGTTGTGAAACTAGAAGGAGTTTACAGAACGTTCTGTCAGCTTCCAAAGGGGTTTTTCAGAATTTGCTGTTTAGAAACCATCATTAAATGCACAAAACCTGAAGTTCAAAAAGTTAAAGCTGTTATTCTGAAAAGGCTTTGGTGTTTCACACACCTCATCCATCACTCTAGGGTTAATTATAATGAAAATCAGTGGTGCCTATTAAGCACAATTGAACCTGACCTCATTATGGGCAGTGTGGTTTTATACTGTCATTGTTGCCAGTCTAGAGACAAAACTCCTGTGTTGATTTGTCCTAACTCCGCAGCTCATGTGACTCACCTTTGACCTGTTTTTTTTCCCTTTTTCTTCCCTGTTTCAGAGACGTAGAGGCTCGGGTGTTTTTTGTGCCAATTGCCTGACCACAAAGACCTCTCTCTGGCGAAAGAATGCAAATGGTGGATATGTATGCAACGCGTGTGGCCTCTACCAGAAGCTTCACTCGGTAGGAAGAACTTACCGGTTTGTTCAGTAGAAAAAAGGGCTACACAGCTAAGCTGGGCAGCTGTGATCTTGTCTGGCTGTGTGATTAGTACCATTCCCTGGCCTGCAGTTAATTTCCTAACAGGGTTTTGCAGAATGGTCACTTCGGGATCAGATGTGATTCATTATGACACAGGTTGGGATGCTGTGAGTAGATGTGTTTGAGATCACCAGTGATGCATTTAATTATTTTGATACAAAATAAGGGGAAAATTATTTCTTTTCTGGGAATTCCATTTAGAGGCATATAATGTGTTGTGATGAAAGCTCTCTAAATTCAAGAGTTCTCATGTTCACAATAAAACTCAAAATTCTTGAAATTAGACATCACATCTATATCAAAATATCTCTTGATACAGTTTTTGTGTTCTTTCACATCTCTTAACCCCTTTATTCTTGACAGTAAATTTCCTGGAGATATGGGGTGGTGGGGTTTTTTGTTCTTTTTCCTACAGTTCTTATAGTCTGCTGGAAGATACTGAAATAACTCAACAAGGAACCTATTCACTTGAAGGCACTCATCACTTGGTGAGGGGAAAATTCACCATCCCCCAGAATCAGTCAGGGAATAAGTAATACTCATGGTCTGTCTATATTGCTTTTCATCTTACTGACACTTGACTTGATGCTGAAAGATGTTGAATGCTCTGGTCCAGATTCAGGAAAGCCATGCTTAAGTGTTTCCTTGGATCAGTGCCAAAATGGTTGGAATCTTTTAGGTTAAGACTCACTGGTTAAATATTATCCTTGCTGTCTTTAATAGAAGCACATGGGAAAGTCAGGTGACTAATTAATTAGTTTTTACAACATTCCCATGAAATTAAAAAGTGTTACTATTTTTCAGAAATGGAAACTGAGATAGTCTTTGGGAGTTTTCCAGGGCAATGTAGCAGTTCAGGCTTAGAGCCTAACTCAGAAATCTATGTGGTGGCCGAGAGTGCGCATTTTTTAAAACTTTTTTCAGAAATTACATTTGAGGCATAAGCTTCTAAGTGGTCTTGTCTGCTGCCCATACAATAATCCTGTTCACTCAAGATCCTGTCAAACCAGGCCACTTAATAAAGCAAAAAAATACTTCAATTTCAAAAGCAACATGACTATCACCAGCCTGAAAGGTTGGCTCTGTTCACCATGTGTGTCATTCTGAGGTCACCAACTGTTTTTAAGTCCCAGAACAGCTCAGTCAGTCCAATAGCATCTGAGAAGATGGACTAATGCATGATGTCTGGTCAGCATCTTGGCTGGGTCTTGCTCCAGGTATCATCTCGCTGGACACCTCTCAAAGTTGTAGGTAAAATATCTAAGTTAAAGAAATTGTTCAGTGGTGAGCATCAACAAAGATTTTTAGAAGGATGGTTTGGCTTTTTTTTTTTTTTTTAATTTGACATTTGAGTCTGGTTATCTGTAGAACTTCCATTCCATTTGCAGACTCTATTTTCCCTTTTTTAAGTATACTTTTCTCAACTAGAGTGTTGGACCTTAGCATGATTATTAGCATAACTTTTTTAATAGATAAAAGCTACAAGAACCAGTTTTGAATTCAAACAGAGCTCGGATCATCCTTATGAACTGGTAGGAACAAACCAATGCACTTCCAATAATATTCATTGGAAGTACAATGTCAAAGTTTGTTTTATGCATCTTGAAAGCAAAGAAGCTGGCACTCTCTCTTAGCTCCACTGTTTAAGCATGGCTATAAACTGCCATTCAGTGGACATTTGACATTAATATCTGCAATTGAACTTTGACCAAACAAACGCAAAGAATGTAATTAAGCCTCACTCTGTTGTGGTATGATAGCAACTCCTTTCTAAGCAGGAGTCTGAAATAATCTAACAAATCTCTCCTTTGGGACACCTTTAGAGACAGTCCCATGCAAAGGGATGCTCTTTAGACTGACACCAGAAAGATGGAAGTTTCTTTTATCTGTCTGCCTGTCTGTTCAGGAAAAATTGCAGTAAGTATTTGTCGTGTATGGTTTTGAATTAAGGGGTCTAGGATGATACAGTTATTAGGGGAACATCCAAAACTATAAAAATTCAAGTGAATAGAATTCCCTTCTGTAAGACCCCTGTTCAACTAAATTATGCTACACCACTGAGTAAAATTCACCTGTAGTGGTTTGCACATTTCTTCGCTCCCTTTTGATTGGATTATTACTATCTAGAACTACCATCCTCATTGACTCAAGCCTAAGGTCCCATTTTCACTTTTATTTAATAAGAAGAAAAACCTGTGATCTATCAGATGCTGCTAGGTGGTAGTGACTGAGAAATGTTAACATAGTAGTGATTTCTGCTATAAGTTACATTTCTATGATACCCTTAAATAAATTTTCAATGTGTTTTCAAAAAGGTTCCATCTATCTAAGGGGTAATTTACAGTAAGCTTGCCACATTTTTTACACTTCTCTCCTTTAATGCAAACAACTGTGTTAAGAAATGCATAATAATAATCCAAGAGTCTATTATTAAAATAGTTTTAGTGAAAGAAATGTATCTCACCACGAACATATACACAATATTCACATTTGCCATCTCCCCAGAGTCATGAATTTGACCATCATTATGGTTGTGCTGTACCTCATTTTTTAATAGCTCAAACTTGGTCATGTAACACTGCGTTTTGTTCCACAGCGATTCCTTGACCACATCCTCAGACTAAGTCAGTGAAGAATTGCAGCATATTCTAGGATTAGTCTGGAGGAGGCTCCATTTTCCCGTGGCATTTAAGACATCTAATCACAATAATTTAAGGAACTACTTGTTGAATTTAGTGTTTCAGTTTTTTAAGTTACTCATATAATTGGAGTATGGAGATTGCCAGTTGATACAGAAATGGCAAAAAATGTTTGTGATGATCCTCAATGTATTATGTATAACATATAATTAAGGATCTGACACAGGCCATTTTAAAAGTAAAGTTCTGCTAATGTTTCCACTATATTCTAAAGTTAATGCCTCACTGAAAATCAAGAGGTGAGCTTAAACTTTTCTATTTGCCTTGGTTGCAACCAAATCCAAAATATTTTTATCTGCACCTTACTATGATGAATAAGGAAAATGAGTAGCTTTACACCACTTAATAGTGCATTTTAATCATCTAAAGGCTGGTTTAATCAGATGCGCACAGTCATTTGCAAGCTGAAGAATTTTAAAATTGAACCTACAGCCTTTAACACCTCATGGCATGTAATTTTGAATAGCCAGAGCCTCAAATAAGTGTGTGAGAGTCCCTAATCACAGGTAGGAAGATGTTTCTTTCAACTACTTCCATCCATAAACAAGCTTTATACCTGGAGCATGAACAGTAAGACTAAAAGTATTTTCAAAATATTGGAGGGTTATCTAGAAGCCATATGGAAATGGTCTGTAGTGTATAAAATAAACGTTTAATAAGAGCAACAACAACACTCTTAAATCTCACACAGCATCTCAGTATGACAGTGTTACAATTGTCATAAAAAGGCAAGGAAATTACACAGGCCTTATAATAAAGAGTATATGCCTATGCATATTAATTGGCTATTGATTCTGCAAACTATAATCTTTATCTGAATAGAATTTACACAGAAAATATTGTAACTTTTTCTAACATGATTTTGTCTGAACTTTGGTCTGCGTGAGGAGGCTGGTTCAGGTGCTGTTTTCCTGTCAAGTTTTACTTTCTCATTAAAAATCTAAATCAAAACATGCATATATTTCTGATTCAGCCTTTTAATAGAAAGTAAAATCTTAAAAAATAGCTGCACTGTCTAAAATGTAGTTAACTATTAAGAATAAGCCAACTGCAGGGAAATAAATAGGTGAAAGAGGAGAGGAAGATGGCAAGTCAATAGAGAAACTAAATCTCTACAAATAATAGAATGGGTGCTCTTCCAGCTCTGGATATTTTCATATTAGTTTGAAGTTATGAATATATAAAAATTTAGTTACATTCAAGGTACAAATTATTTTGGATATTGACTGTAAGCCAAAATTAAATCTGCTTTTTAAAACAATGTTAAAATTTCTAAATAAACCCTTAAGTGGAATATGGGGGTGGGAGAGGGGAGCACTTTCCTGGCCTCCAACCAAAACAGGATTATATATGCATTTGGATAAGAAAAATGTCAGCTGCCAACATACCAAACTGAATGACTTCTAGGTAGTTTTTGTTGCTCTAACATCTGCCCAGCAGAGCAATACATCCTGGTGGTACGGCACCATTTTTCATTCACATACCATTGCTTTCCCATTGGGGAGCCTTTAAAGGAAGCCTGACTGCTGCCCTTCCTTGTACTATTTTTTTGTTTTTCGCACAAAGATATTTTCACTTTTTGTCTAAATATGCCACTTAACATGAGCTGGTGTGGGGTAGTAGCAAATGGAAACAGAAGTCCTCACTTGGTTCTTCCTTCTGCATCTTTGTGATGCTTATTTCTTTACAGATCCCTTTTTCCCTTCCTTCAGGGGATGCCTTCTCTCCCTCATGACTTAGTACCACAACATGAGTAACACTTAGAAGAAATGCAGTAGGGATGAAGGAGAGGGAGTTGATGCTAAAGTGGAGGTAGACTTTTTGGTGCATAGAAGTTTTCCTGGGCTTTCTTCTCCATCTTTCTTAGTCCCTTTCCAGCCACCATCATCCCACTGACCACACAGTGGACCTGCAGCCCTTTTGCTAGCAATGGTGGTCAGCAAGCCCTGTGTGTGCTTGCATTTTCTGTCCATGTCAGAGCAGGGTGAGTATCAAGGTAAGTGTTGCTCAGTTCTTCTCATAGTGGGACCTGTGCAAACCCCTGCCTGAGAAAATCTCTGGTGGCATGGTACATAAAACAATACTAGTGCATAAGGCCTAGCATCTCCCACGTCATCCCCAGCTCTCAGCATCCACTTTCAACACATCTCGCCCAGGATTTTTTAGGAGTAAGAGGTAATAAATGGTTTGACAGCTTGGATACTTCATGCGTTTTTGAGTAAACAGGTATAGTATGTCTAAGACAGTTGACTTAGGTTGATAAAACAAGCCATTTCATAGTTTACTTTCAGCATGAGGGGCCATGAACCAGCATTTGGGTTGAAATTCGGTCATTCCCATAACACTGTTGTAACGTAGCTCTTCACAAAAGAAAAGAGAAATTTGCGTGAGCATGGTCTCACAGATTTATTTAATGTGTCTTTCTTTTTTCCTTTTGTTCATTCTGTGTGTGTTCCATGCAGACTCCCAGGCCTTTAAACATCATTAAACAGAACAATGGTGAACAGATCATTAGGAGACGAACAAGAAAGCGCCTTAACCCGGAGGCACTTCAGGCTGAGCAGCTAAACAAACAGCAGAGGGGTAGCAGTGAGGAGCAAGTCAATGGAAGCCCCTTAGAGAGGAGGTCAGAGGATCATTTACCTGAAAGTCATCAGAGAGAAATTCAGCTTCCCAGCCTCAGTAAATACGAGGCCCCAGGTTCATTGACTAAAAGCCATTCTGCTCAGCAGCCAATATTGGTCAGCCAAACTCTGGATATTCACAAAAGGATGCAACCTTTGCACATTCAGATAAAAAGTCCTCAGGAAAGTACTGGAGACCCAGGAAACAGTTCATCGATATCAGAAGGGAAAGGAAGCTCAGAGAGAGGCAGCCCAATAGAAAAATACATGAGACCTGCGAAACACCCAAACTATTCTCCACCTGGAAGCCCTATTGAAAAATACCAGTACCCACTTTTTGGACTTCCGTTTGTACACAATGACTTTCAGAGTGAAGCTGACTGGCTGAGATTCTGGAGTAAATATAAGCTGTCTGTTCCTGGGAATCCACACTACTTGAGTCATGTGCCTGGCCTACCAAATCCTTGCCAAAACTATGTGCCTTATCCCACCTTTAATCTGCCTCCTCATTTTTCAGCTGTCGGATCAGACAATGACATTCCTCTAGATTTGGCGATAAAGCATTCCAGACCTGGGCCAACTGCAAATGGTGCCTCCAAGGAAAAGAGTAAGGCACCACCAAATGTAAAAAATGAAGGTCCCTTGAATGTAGTAAAAACAGAGAAAGTTGATAGAAGTACTCAAGATGAACTTTCTACCAAGTGTGTGCACTGTGGCATTGTCTTTCTGGATGAAGTGATGTATGCGTTGCATATGAGTTGCCATGGTGACAGTGGACCTTTCCAGTGCAGCATATGCCAGCATCTTTGCACGGACAAGTATGACTTCACAACTCACATCCAGAGGGGCCTACACAGGAACAATGCACAAGCTGAAAAGAATGGAAAACCTAAAGAGTAAACCTTAGCACTTAGCACAATTAAACAGAAATAGGTTTCCTTGATGGGAATTCAATAGCTTGTAATGTCTTGTGAAGACCTATAAAGCACTTCATATAGAGAGCATGCCTTATCCAATATTAAATCCCTTGTTATTTTCTTTTTTTCTTTTTCTTTTTTTCTTTTTATTTTTTTTTTCCTTTTAAATGAGTGGGTTACCAAGAAAAAAGAACAGTTGGATGGTGGCCAGAAGGGGAGGAAGATAATCCAGTGGGACACGGCCCACCAAAGCTAGCCAGAATGCAGTGAATCATGCCGAATAACCTTGAGAAAATTTTACTGGACAATTAATACCTTTGCTGTTGTGTAAGAGACATAACTGGCAAGAGTGCAAAGATGTGTATATGTATATACTGCTGCAGGGGTGTAGTGAACATATGCACATTGTATATAAGAACTAGACATGTTAAATACACAGATGTTAAAAGGTCATTTTCTTTTCTTTAATTTGGGCAAATTTGTGTCCTACAACATGCCTTAGTATCACCTTGTCCTCAGAGCTTTGGCAGCAATGTCATCTAGGTGTTTCTCAGACTCAGCTGATTTTTAGCTACCATTTTATCACTACATTCTTTCTGGCACACTTTAGTCTAGGAAAACCATTTTGTGCAAGTGAAGTCTCTAATACAGAAGCCACACTCCAGGTTTAATTTGCATAGAACAAGGTAACCTGCTGTATTTTATTTTAATATATTTTTAATATATTACATTTCTAAACCTTAAAGTCTAAGGTTACTTCTCCACAGGCTTAACATTGCTATACATACCAGTCAATCCCTTCAGTAGACTTATACCAGCTTTTGCTAAGTAGCATTAAATGTCTTCATAGTACTTTTTAATACTTAAAGCTTTTTAAAAACTATCCATGAAGGGAAAGCTCCTCAGCATAACTGCTCAGGGAAATAGGGCTAAATAACTAAATATTAAATAATTGGTTAAAGGTGCTGTTAGACGAGCCTCCATGCTTGCTACAAGGGTGTACAAGAACTGACTTTAATCATTTTCATTATAGTGTCCCAACCAGTAGTTTATTATTTTGCCACAGGGATGTAGAAGATATTACAAGCTACTGGATGCACTGTCAGATTAACTTATTTCATTAAAGAAGTTGGGAGAACAAATAGAAAAAAAACCTTATTTTTCTAGTAAATATTAATGTATTACATTTCAAATAATGGTGCCTGACATATTGAATAATTATTTTCTACAGTGTACGTATGCAACAAAGATATTCCATCATGCATTAGAGTCAGTTCTGGCTCTGCCTCGCTGTTTACATTTGCAAATGTAGCAAACAAGGTAATGAAGCAACTATTTCTATTGCAGTAGGTATCTTTTTTTCTGTGTGTGTGCATTAAAGTTGTAAACGATAACATGAAATGAATGAAATTTGTTGATATTAATGGTATGAAAAACAGGAAGGAATTGAAAATATTTTTATGCCTACTTAGGAAAAAAAGGGTAGCACTATTCATTCCAAGTACTTTTGTATTCTTAAGCTCTTAACTCACATTGTTATGCTTAAAATGATAAACATATATCCTCTTTTTATTGCTTTGTCTGTGTTTCAGAAGAAACATTTCAGAAATTATTTTGATAAGTGCTGTTTGACGATGCAGCACTGATATTTTATTGCATTCTGTAGTAGCATTGCACTCCATTTTTACAATATTACGCAGTTGCTTTTTTGTTTTGTTTGGGTTTGTTTCTTTTTCGCAGTGCAGGGTCTTAGTTCCTTATGGTTGGATGGCAGGTGTAGCTCAACTGGTTCATGAATGTTGCAGCGAATGAAGTTTAAAATGTCTTTCTGATATTATGTTGTCTTTTATTTCTCCATTCATGCATTTTATTTTTTAAAATGTTCTATAAAAATATCTCTGGACTAAGTCCTCACTTGAGATTATATGTAAAGGGTCCTATTCTGATCTCACTTACATGCCGCCTTTCTCAGATTTTCATGTAATTGAACTAAAGCATCATAAAAAAAAAAAAGTTCTTGTATTTAACTTACCTGAATCTCACCACTCTCCCTTCTAGTATTTGGTGCACTTACTAAGATACTTAACCAGATAAACAGGGAGGTGCAAGATAAAAGGAGAGGTGATAGGAAATGTCTTATAGGGGTTGGCAAAAGGAAAACCAGGAGGGAACTGGCCTAAACATTCAGCACTTTGATAGTCTTTTGAGAAATAATGTGCCTAAAGTGGCTGGCAAAAAACATCACCAAGCATGAGAGGCGCTTACACAGTTGATCACCAAAGGTCTTGCTGACCTTGGCAGTATTTAGGTGTTATATTTTCACAGAGGTGAAACATTATTGCACAGTTTCTCTGATTTGTTAGGCACAGACAGGCTATTGTTCAGCATTAGGCTGCATTCCTTCCTGCTCCATCCATTGCTTCTTTACTGGTGAGCAGCATATGGAAAGTCCCACTCAATCTGCTCGCGGTTGAGTTCTGTAACCCTTCAGTAGTGTTCTAGGATAGCAAAGGATGTTGGGCCACATTCTTCTTCTATTTTTTAGATGAATCTCCAGCTTGATACCAGTGACAAAGTCTGGTTATGTTTTTACTATTGTTCTCCAATAATAAGTTCTGACTTGGTTTTTGTGGATTTATTTTTGTTGGGTATTTTTTGTTTCTTTTTTTTTCTGTGGGGACTGAAATAGATTGCCCTCATTTCGTTGCGTCAGGGTCCAGTGTGTGTCCTTTTCAGCTTTTCCAAGAAAGATGTTAGACTCACTAAGCGGTGATTTTTATCGGCTTCAGAGGTAGCTGCCTGCCGGTTTTCAGTAGTTACTGGTTTGACTTACTTCATTTAAGACCTACCAGTTCCTCGGCTTCTTCATTGATAGAAGCTGCATCTTCATGGCAGAATTTTCTAGGGGGCACATGTGCATTGTAAGACTTGAGCACTACCCTGAACTTCATAACACTTCTTGCTAAACTCAGAAGCAGAGGCAAATAACAGGAAATACACATATCAGGGTTTGGGGATGAGGAGAAATGAAATCTTATGAGTGCAAAGAACAAGACAGAGTTTTGAATGTTACTATTGCACACCTAGATGGTGCAAATAAAATTTGAAAAAAAGTTCATTGTTCTTGCCATGACATATTGAGATGTTCTAAGATTTCTGCTTTATAAGAAATGGGATTTTGCCATAGCCTGTTCTCTTTGATTGGGATAGGAGGCGCACAGTTTTGTTTCTTAACAAAAGAGACGTGACTTCATCCATCTTCCAGACCCCCTCACAATTGATACTAATAAAAAGAAAAACAAATCCTGACACTGGAAAAGAATAATCTTATTTAATAACTTTCAGATGGAAACCAATGTTAGCACACACAAGTAATTACTGCACCCACTGTGTTTCGATCAACTTACAGCATTAAAAATTGAACTTCTAAACAATCAGTCTTTGTTCGCAGTTTGTCAGTGGTTTCAAGGTGGTGAAGTTCTCTTACTAAAGGAATGGTAGTTTAAGATCTTAAAACATATCTCAGTTTGGACCACAAAATAAGTAGATGTTTCAAAACTAGAGGATTTGTGGTGCCAGTCACTAATCAGATTGCAGAACAGGCACAGTATTTACATTAACTCTCTGTATAGATAGAGCCATCCTGTGACATCTTCTGCAAACCAGATTGTCTCTAAGCTGTCACTTCATGGCTGCTTCAATTAATTTCTTCTAATCCTTCAATTAACACTGCGGGAGATGAAGATGTTCCAGAGCAGAGTTTGTGTTCAGGTGCTAAACTCAGAGTGCTTTCCAAAAGCTTAGCACCTAATTGCCACTGTGCTGATGAAACTCCTCCCTTAATTTTTCGTGGACTATCCAGAAAGGGGGAAAGTCACTGGATGCTCCTATCTTAGTTTTGCCTAAAAAAGGTACTGTTGTCTATTGTGATGGTTTTAAAGAGAGAGAAAATTGAGACATCTTGAAAGGTTGAGACACACTGTGAGCAATAGATTATTTTTGCAGTTAGAGGGGCAGCAGGACAAGTGACTGATGCTAATTGTATACAGTGCTGAAACAGTGATTGTGCAATGGGAAAAACTGATTTGGCAACTGTGGATTAGTACTCAGTTCAGGGACAGACTTTCAAGTCCACGCTTGGACAGGACAGTGTTGTTTTGTAGTAATAACTATTTGCTTTATGAGCTAAGGATGTTGTCTACCATCTGCTTTTTGCCCAGTATGTCTAAATATATTCTCATTTTTGCTCCTGTATTGATTTTTCTTGGCTGACTTAACATGCTAATTCCTAATACTGGTCAGGAAAAGCCAAGGAGATTAGAAGGTCGCTTCTGTGCAGCCAGAAGGGTGGATATATTTCCTTCTGCTTCTGTGGAGACAGTTATGCTTGGCACAGAGCAGTGAGCAATTTGTCAGCATATCGCAAATGTGATAGATAAGTGAGAAATCCCTTCTAAACTTTTCTCTGAAGTTAAGATGGGCCAAGTAAAATCATTTATTTAATTTTCTCACCTCAGAATAGGATTCCTCTCTACCCTTTTCCTCACAATTTTGTTTCATTCAGCCAGCTGTGGAAAGCTGGTAGTTGGTGAGATGCTACCTGTATAGTAATCACACACACCCCAATTTACTTTGAGAGGATAAAAGACAATTATTAAATGGTTGCCAGCCAGATAAGTACCAGTTTCATTTGATTCTTTGTTATGCTTAGTAAAATTCCTTTACTAGGAAAGCAAAATTACACATAGTAAAGTAAAAACATTGTAACAGCTACCACAGTTTTCCATTCCTATCATTTTAGCCTCTGAGCTCTGTGTAGGAGAACAGGAGAAAAGGAAACATCTCAAAATGCCATTGTAAATTTAGCTTATAGAAAATTCACCAGCAGGAAAAGGAAAAAAAAAAAAAAAGAAAAAAAAAAGTACTTCATAAAGAATGACTTCATGTTGCTAAAAACCATCATTAAACTTGTAGCCCTGATTTGACTCTAGAATGCTGGCTCTTAATGTTTTGTCCTTACAACACATGGATGTGTTTTTTGTTCTGTTTTGTTTCGGGTTTTTTGTTTTGTTTTGTTTTTTGGTTTTCATAGTGCATGTTCATTTCTACTCACAAACATGTTCTTGGTGTATTTCTTATGCAAACAATCTTCAGGCAGCAAAGATGTCTGTTACATCTAAACTTGAATAATAAAGTTTTACCACCAGTTATAAATCAGATTCATGTCATTGTTTCTGGGGAGAATGTAATGTCATAATGTCACTACACCATAGTGGGGTTGGGGAGGAGAAAAATCTGGAGTTGAGCTGCTCTGGGAGCACGATGGGGCCTGACAGCATCTCTGAATAATGGCTGGTGATTATGGCTGAAAGGCAATGGCAGCATTGCTCAAACGGGAAAGGCATGAAAAGGGAAGAGCTCCTTCAAAAACACATTAGCCCTGTCACAGTCGTTCTATACTAAGGACTCTAGATGAGATCCAAATCTTATTCAAGTTAATGACAGGATTTAGAGTAAAAGTCTCTTTCAGTGGGGTTTGAACCTTTTTCAGTACTCCATCGTCCTGACATTACATTACCAATTTTATTCTGCTGCCCCAAAGAGGAGCAAATACAGGAATAAATTTGAGAAATTAAGTAAGAAAGGCTGATACTGAAATGTTATCAGGTACCCAGGGTCACCAGTTCTACCCCTCACACAAAGTCCATGGTGGTCTTGAAATAATCCCTGATACTCAGGACCATGGTTTCACGTCATGCCCGCAACTCTTCCAGGAAATCCTGCTGGCTCCCATCACACGGTTATTGACCCCATGGTGACTCAAGAACAGAGAATACCACCTACAGTGTTGCTGCCACCACTTCCTTCCACAGCCCTGGAGGTTTCCTCAGAGATCCCGACCAAAGCACTGACCAAATCAGCTCAGCCTGGCATTTCTGTTCAGATGAGCTAACAGCTCTGGGTGGTATGGCTCCCAGCCATCATTTCCATTATGCTGTAATTTCCTTTCTCCATAGGTTTTGTATCATTTCCATGATTGAGAGTTTGTTCACTCTCATACAGAATCTTGTTTTAAACTAATACAAAATGGTAGAATCTGTTTATGATGTTAAAGTACAAGTGTTCTAGAGTTTAATTTTAAAAGCACCATGCCAGAAATAACTTCTTATGTGACTCATTCTTCTAGTGGATTCAGATGTAAAACCCTATGCATTTTCAGTCTCTTTTTAATTTCCTGAGATTAATAAAAATAATAACTGTAGTAAAGAAAAAAAAGCTTTCAAATGCAAGGAGAACCAGTTTTGGAGACATCAACTATGCATTCTGAAAAAGATGCTGCATACAAAAGCTGGTTGATATGCATTGTGTAAGAGTATATATGTATATATATACACTCTACATAAGAATATATATAAAAACTGTATATGTATACACAGAAAGTTCATATCTGTGCAGAGAGTTAAAATTTGAAAATCACATATTTTCTCCTGTTTTAAGAATGTCTTTTGAGAATAACAAGATTTAATCCAACTTTCTCTTATAATTGTAAAACTATCCCAGACCAATACAGTATGTCTTTAATCAGAGTTCAAAACAGTGTATAATAGTGCACTTCTATCTCCAGATATTTAAGTGAGCTTGTAATTGTAGAAGCTGATGACCTCAAATGTTCTTTTGTGGTTCTGCTATTTGTATAGTGTACTTACATTGTTAATGCCTTCCTCTTAGAACAGCAGCTCCACATGTAAGCAGCTCATATAAGTGCACACCAACATTGTTATCAGGTCTTAATATGCTATTATAAGGTTTAAATTTGTGCCAGGAATCTAGGGACTTCTTATTCTACCAGCAGTGTCCTTGATTATTTCCTTTTTAGTTTTAGCTACTGCCGTATCTTGACGTAGGTCAAAACTCTGTTGTCCCAAGTACAGCCAGCCTGAGAATATAAAAGTTAATACATCCGGTAGTAGCAGGTCCTGACCCTCATCCAATGAGATTTATAAATGTGTGAAGTTTAGATTAAAAAAAAAAAAAAAAAAAGTATGTATCAAAATAGGTGCTGATGCAGAAGAAAATGGAGAGAATGGATAAGCAGGGTGCTTCATTCTATATGGAAAGGAAGTGGGGTGCTTTCAAGAGTATGCTATTATTAGAAGAAATGGCCTAGTTATCTTACAACCTTATTTATTACAAACCACAAACACACCTGTCTTTATAAGATTGTTGACAGTGGATGAGGATATAAAATCAAGGAACAGAATGTCAGTGAAAGTGTTCACTGGAAGTTTAACTGTGATGGGCAGTTGGGCTGGACATTTGGGACACCTGAAACCTGATGGAGGTAGAGTTTGCACTGACACCAGCTTCCTTTGATTTCCGTGAAGAGTCTGACTAATCCTTGTGTGCAGAAGAAGAGTGTCATTGGGTCCCTTCTGTAAATGAAAGTGTCTCCTGTGCATCCAAAGGGATGGAAATGTCTCACACATTGTGGTTACAATGTCAGTGGAACTGTCTGATTCAATTCCAGATGCTACTGTGAAACTGACAACTTAATGGTGAGATTGATACAGTGACAGTTGTGTCACCTACCTCCAAACAGCTCCATCAGTGCTGATACAATGTCAGTGGACTTGGCCAGAGAAGAAATATGGCCATTTAAAAGAACAGAAAAGAAATATATTTTAAAAAAAGAACAAAAACTTTTGTTACAATACTGTGTAAAGATGATGGCTTAAATCTGCCTCTGCCACAGAATGGCTTTAGGCTGATGTGCCTTTTTTTTTTTTTTTTTTGGCAAAGGCAGTGCAGCTGCTGTGGGCTTATTTCTGAAGGAAATAATTTCTTTTACGATTTGTAGTATATAAAGCAAAGCCCCAACATAAAGCTAGCTCTCTTCTCACTGTTGCATTCTTTTAAGAAAATAAGATGATAAAGGAGTGTAGAAATGGATTAGGAAGGCTTTCTAAATGATCATTTCAACGAATAGAACTAGATATATACTTTGCACTTATATTTTTAAAGAAAAAATCTTGGAAAGTAAAATGAGAATTATTTTCTTTCCGTTTTAATCGGAGTAGAGTATTTTCCTCCTTTCTGGAATCTGGTAAAAAAAGAAATAGGTTTCAAGCTATGAAAGTATCAGATGTGAAAGCCTTTTAGAAAGGTAAGGTGATTTTTCAAAGTTAATGTTCCCTAAGGGTGGCATTCACGTTGCAATACTTTGGACACTCAACTGTAAATGCAAAATATGATCCTCATTTTCTTAAGAGAGTCAGTTGAATGTTCAGAGCAGGAGCTTATTAGATGTTCATAGCCACCCACTGGAGGGGTCCAGACTGGATGATATCCAGAGATCCCTTTTAGCCTAGATAATTTTTTGATTATAAATGGTCACAAATCTAGTTAATTTATGTTTCTCCCTTATGAGTACAGTATATACAGCAGGGAGCAATTGGAGGCAAAGGCCAAAAAAACCTGTAACACATCTGTAGATGGAAATGGTGGAGCGTATCAAGAGCTCTCTGATACACAGGCCTTTGAGGCTGGAGCTGGCTGCAAGTACAAAATATCCCATTAAGCACGTGGCTCTTAACTGGAGCACAAAGGTTCTTCCATCTATTTATATTTCCATAATAACTCACTGCAGTATATCCCTAGTAATTATACATTAACCTCTACAATTAAGCATAACATGCTAGACTGCTGATGCACTGACATTGCTATCACACTTGTTAACTCTGGCAAACTTCTGTATTCTCTATAAATCAAGGTGGGAATATGCACAGGGGTTGGATAATGACTCTGAAAATTTTAGTGGCTTCAGCAGTCCTTGGCACACTTTGGCTGGGGCCAGCACATCCCTCCAGCCAGGTCCTGTGCACAGCTGGGGAATTATCACAGAGGAGGCAATTCCCAGGTCTCAGGGGAAGAGGCAGGAATGAGTTGTGCCCATTCCCTTAAGGACATCTTTCCAGGAGGAAGCAGCAAGCACCAAGAGCCATGGGATACATCGAGCTGCCTGCCACACTGCTTCAGTGTGTGGGCACATTTTGGAGGAGCAGCAGGTTTGCAAGCAGAACTATGCCGGTGTCCTAAGACCAGAAAATGGCCTTGACCACTTTTGAATTACTTGTATTGTCATTGCCTCCACTGACTCATTCCCAGTGTCTGATGAGGGTGGCTGGAGCAGCTTTACCTGATATTTCAATACCTGCAATCTGCTGTATCTGCCTAGGTAAGCTTTAAAGACCAAAGTAGGTTTATATTCGTCTTATATACAGACATCAACCATAGGAAGGAAGAAATGTTTCCTGCTACTGGGTGGGTGGTGATCTTATTATTTAACTTGGTTGTAGACAGAGCTATACAATGTGTACATAGCAGATGTCTGCACTTGATCAAACATAGTCCCACTTTCTGTCGTCCTACATTATAAATTTTGGGGGCAAATCTTCAGTTTCTAGTAATACAAATAAAGAAACAACAACAATGAAAATTCCTGTGCTTCCAGTTTCATAGCACAGAACATGGCCATCCATTCCAAGCTGTTATAATTACCAGCACTTCTGAGACAACCCAGTTCTTCTTGCCCAGAAAAGGACAAACATTATTTCTGTTAATACAAAATGCTTCAGTGCTGTTGAGAAAACTTCATTTCTTAAAAAGGACTTGTTTCAACACAATTTAATCAGCTTTACTTAGAACTTAATAAGTTTTATTTCAGCTCTCATTCTAGGAAGTTTTTGGTTTGATGGTAGAAAAGCCCAATTTTTGTCTGTGTTCCACATTAAAATGAGTATTCTTGCTAGCTCTTTCATGCAAGCCACTCTACAAACAAACCCTGAACTACCTTAATTATTTAGTAAAAAAAATCTGGGTGCAGCTTTTTAACAAATCATATAATTCTTGTCTTTGAAGATTCACTCAATCATTCTCTGATGACAACTTCAAATTAAAGCCATAGATTTCTGTGATGTTTTTCATCATGCCATTATGCAAATCCTCTCTATGTGCTAGGCAAACTAGTATATTAAAAATTTTTTCATGGAAAATACACTATTAACTTTTCTACATAACTTGTTTCAGATTAAGCAGAACAAAAACAAATAAAAATTGATTTACCTATACAGCCCAAGTTTTCACTTAAGTCAGCTTTCTTCATTTCCTGGAGAGAGATTGTGCTGCTGGTGAGGAGACATGGAATAGCACAGGAGAACTGCCTGAATTACTGTCACACATAGAAGGGCAGGCTTTACCCTGCATATAGTCTAAGATGATAAAGATATTTGGCAGCAGAATACCAGAAAGCCTAAATATAAAGATAGGAATTTCATATGGGAAAATGAGGACTGCAAAAAATATTAATGGAGCAAGAGTGAAATGTGTGATTATAGGAAAAAAAACCCTCAACAAAATATAATAGTGGTCAAACGTACTAAATAAAGGTTATTCCTAAGAAGTTCGTAAGGCCACTTTGTGCACAAGGATAGCAAAATTCTGGGGACTATGGGAAGTGTTGGATCTTACTGCTATTGCACAAGACATTGTCTGATTACTGGGAACATGCCTTGGGTAAGACAAGGCCTTTTCTCATTCTCCATCAACTACCTGAGACCACAATTTCAGGAACAATTCAAGCTGGACATCCTGCCAGAAGGTGCAGTCCCACTCCTATCTTCCCCGCTCACTCTTCTACTCCTGCTCTCTTCCTTCTATTGGCACAAATATTTGTGTCTCCCACTTGCCCCAGAAAGGTGACTTTTAAGCCCCGTGAATTCCCTGATCCAGTTCCCAGCACAGTGACAAAGACACCTGTGTCAGTGGTAAGTGGTGGTAAAATGGGCAGACGGTGGTGTGGAAAAAGGCAGTGTGGTGTTTTTCTTGGCAGCTCTTATCAGTCTAAAGTGTTCAGAAACATATAGTCTGGGGAGCTGGCTAGGTCCTGGTTTAGAGCAGATTCTCATCTTTGCACAACACTGATTTTTTTTTGCTCAAGGTCTATATACAGGATGAAGAGTAAAACTGCAGGTGCAACACCCCAAAGACCCTCCTTTCCCTGTGCCAGCAGCTGTTAGAGATGCCCCCTTGTCCCCTGGTGGCCATGGCTCAACAGTCCTTCAGTGGCACGACTACAAACAGTCTGCTTTTCCTTACACAGAAACTGGGGGCAAGTAGTGATGTTTTCTTATGCCCAACAACTGTTTAATGCTAGTACTTACTTTGCCCATGCCAGTGGAAAACCCATTGCTACACTGCCCTTGTGCTCCATAGAGCTGAGCACTGCGGACTCCTCACCAAAAGTCACTATAAGAGAGAAGGCAAGGAGATAAAGGGAACTGGATGGTGAAAGTTTGTGTTCCTCTCTTCTTTCCTGTTTAGTAGGTAGACATTTTTTTAGTTTGTAGTTTTTTCCTTTGCTGCTTCTTTCTCCATCTCAGTCTCTCCTTTGATTCCATTTTGCCCCTTACAGCTCATCAATTGCTGCATAATTTACCTCTGCATAGACTAAAAATGCTAATTTTTATTTGACAATGGAACACTCCCAAATATCATCCCTGGCTTTGCCTATGGAGCCATCAAAACATCTGATTTGGATCAAAGTTGCAGGCTCTCTTCAGTTCATGGTATTCCTCTTCTCCTTGATACTTTTGTAATAATTAATACTAATTTACTAATACAAAGTTTTGTGACTGCTCATTAGACACCTGAGACTGGAACTCCTGGACCACTGATGCCCCGGGTAACACCGGAAGGTTGCAGAGATGAACGAGCTGCAGAGGGAGGGCAGGTGCCTTTGTTTTGTACAGCATAATGAAAGCTCATCATCATTTTGCATTTAGACCTTTTAAATAAGAATGCAAAGAGTTTGATAATAGCAAAGTGCCCAGCTTTATCCACCTTCACAAAGTGATTTGTCTCTGAAGGTTCCAACTCCAAACTCCCTAAACTATTTATTGCCACTGGGTAGGGGATTAATCTAAGACAAGCAAAGCAGCCACATTTTCCCCCCTCCCTTTGCAGAACTAACCTTTGCTACAGCTGGAATAGCAGGGTTGGACATATTTTGACATCTTACCTGCCTCAGTTTGTGACATCACATTCCTGCAGAGTTTTATGGGACTGTGAAATGGGGAAGTTTGGCACAGGAGGCCCTTACCAGCTCTCCCTGAGATCAGAGCAGGGAGAGGACTGAGGATGGGAGGGTGTCTGGGTGTGCTTGGGGCACAGTAGGGCAGCACCCACTCAGGCATGTCTGAGGAGGCTGAATTTCCTTTGTCCTCCTGCTGGGCACCTTCTGCTGCCCATATTATCCACGCCCACCCCATAGACTCACCTGCATTGCACAACTCCACCAACATCAGGCTCTGGTTTGGGAAGGACAGAAGAAGGAATCTGGGGAACAGGGAGGAAGTAGGAACAATTAGCTGTAGAATCCTGAATACCAAAATCCTCACCATTCTGCAGTAAATTTTAAAACTATATGATTCCCTGAAGTCCCACTGAAAGCAAAGCATAAAGGAGAAAAGGAGCTACTGCCAAGTATTACAGATCTGTAGCACTGCTCTACGTATACTTTAAGGACATAGTCTTTAAAAATGAATATATTTGGGGACTCTACTTTAAAATAAGTGGCAGCTGCTTTTTCAACAACTGGACAACTACTTTTCCTGAAAATCAGACCTCTTTTTAATGTATCTGAAGTTGTGTAACTGAAACATGGTAGATCTTGGCCTAGAATATTTTAAACAACTTCCATAATTAGTATCATTGAGGACTGAATAAAGAACATACGGCAGAGATACAGCAAACACACAACATACATCTTAGATTATTATGTCTGTGAGTTCATACCAATGAATCTTAAGGTGTGTTCAAGAAGGATTTATCAGTCCACCCTCTTATAGTGAGCAAAACCGAAAGGTCAACGTACCTATTTCTCCTTCTCAACTTGGATTACAACAATTTAGTGTTTATTTCTAAAGCAAAAATTTCTGAAGGGATTACAGAGCTTATTCACTGGGAGGTCTTCAGAATCCCTTGAAATGTGACTTTCCATAAAACATTCTGGGTGGGGTTTCTAAAAGTGGTTTAAACAGAATTGAAAACCAACTGAGATATATAATGAAAAAAAGAATACTCCTCTTTCCCATTGCACTACAGAGATAACAGGAATGGAATATAACACCTTGATTTTTTTTAATCTTTTCCAAAGTTTTCCACTGACTGGATACCTGCTACAGTCCCAGTCTACTCTTGTTTTATTAACCCAAAGAACTGACATAATTTAGTAAATCAAGATGATTTCATGTAGATTATGGGTTTCCTGAGAGATTTCTTGATTTAAATATTGATTATTCCCAACCTTCTTTAATTCATAAAGCCTGGATAGAGCAGAGCACAAGGGCAACAGATCTGCCAATAATGGCCAAAGGGAAGTTTGCTGGACTGTAAGCCTTTACCAAAAATCAGACAGAAATGGACAAGCCTCCCTTTATTTTTGTTTGCTTTGCAGTTCCCTCTGGAATTTGTGATTTTCTGACTGGTTTCTCTTTTATATGTATGCCTTCCCTCTTGCTAGTTTAGAGGTGGAACTAGTAATTTCCCAGCTCTTCTAATGTACTCCTGCCTTCAAACAGGCGGGATCTGAACATTCATTGCTTAAACTTACTATTATATTAGTATATAGTTATAAAAGCATCTTATTTTCTCAAAATGTCATAGCTGCCAGTAGTGGAATGTAAGTAAAATAGATACTGTGACATGAAGATATAAAGATACATGAAATGACTTGGATCTGCAGAAAGAATTTATTTTTCATATTATGTTCCATTATTCTATATTTAATCCAGTCAAGCTTTTTGAGCTAAACATTGAATTCAGAGGTAAGGGCTGCATGAATGTATATGCATTTGTTCATGTACATGAGTTCATTAGGGCATATTCACTTCAACATCTGCTAGAGGACCATTATTATCCTATAAATTTGAGTAAGTGTTCTCAACATCTTTATCCTGTGTCTTGTTGTTGTACTCTTCCACTGAAAAATTTCCACTGAAAAAGAATTTTTCCTTTTTATTATTTCTCCCCAGTCCCTGCAGTATATTAATAATATTCTCCAAGTTTGGTGTCTCTAATATTCAAAGATTACATAAGACTGAATAGACTGATCTTCTCATCTAAATAATCTTGCTTTAGTTATTTTTTTCCGTCATAGCTTTTCTAGCTAACAGAATTAGATACTAATACAAGCATTCAAAATTACCTATGCAATCATTAAAAATATATCACTTGTCACTAAGTTTTGCAGTTCTCCAAAACTTTTAAGCACATTTCAGTTTAACCTGAAATTATGTAAACGGTAACATGATTAAACTTATATGCAACAGCCCAGGTTTTTTGGTCTGTGTTTTAAATTACACTTCCTAGCCTTCTTTGCTGCGTGCATTTCAGTACTGCCATGTTGGGCAGATCAGCCTGAGCAGTGTGCTCTGATTTCATCTTTCATTTCCATCAGCTAACTTTGATCTGACTGTATCATACAAAGTATTTTCCAGATGGCAAATACAATTTTCTGAGTCAGATGAATATTCAAGTAAAAAAAAGGTATGATATATGCTCCAATGAATCCTGTATGTCTGTCTCATATACAAAAGAGTGAAGCTGGAGGCTCTGCAAATTTGAGTGAATGCAGATCTTCATTTGCTGGAATGTGATACAGGCTCACCTTTTTTGATACATCTCATTTTTGCCAAGAGAATGGTGTAAAGAAAAATGTTTCTGTTAACATGGGTTTTGCCAGACTTCTCACTGTACGCATTCTCACGTCCTTGTATGCTAGTCCAGGTAAAGATTTTAGTCTAATGTTTCCAGCAAAAAAGAGGTATGTCCTAAGAATTTTAAGTGCTATATTACTTAATGAGACTAAAACTGGAATAATGCTAGACTAGGAATACATCTAGTTGATTAAAGAGGTTGCTTTTCTAGATTAGTAGAAGTTAGGTTTCCCAAAGATTCACAAGTCAAGGAGTCAAACTTCCATAAAAGGTACAAAGCTAGTCTGAGAAACACCATTTCTATTTATTTTTATCAGAAAACTTGTGGATTCGGTTTCAACCAATGTTAATACAAACCTGAGACTAAGGAATAGAAATTTCTTAACCTTGTCCATAATATTCCAATATACTGTAGATAAATTTGGACTATTCAGATATTTTATTGGTGATAATTGTCAGCATTTAATTAAATTTTGTATAATTCTCTTATATTTAGTATGGCAATGTTCATACAATGAATTGACTGATTTTTATTACATTTTCAGTGGAATTAGTTGTATTAAACACAGGAACATATTTTTAAAGGCTCAGGGCTTAAAGCATTTGAAATAAAGCAAGCTGCTACATCAATGGATTGTCAGCACTCGGACAATGTTTATTTTGATTATGGGGGAAGGAGAGAAGAAGGAGGGACTTAGCTTCTAAAAAAGAAGCCTAAATGGGAAAAACTTCACCTGTGCTAAAGATTGGGTCAAACAAGCTTCGTAACATGGATCTGCTTTTGTAGAATCTCCCTCATCTTCACCTGAATAGGAAAGAATTCTAAGGTCCCAAATACTTTTGAGAAACAATGTTCTACCATGACTTTTACAAGCCTAATCATAGATACAGTGTCTGTTCAGTCTCTTGAACATCTTCCAATATAGTCTCAGTTGTTAAAATATCCTTCCCCTTTTGAACTTCAAAATAAAACAGATTTTTTTGATGTGTGTTGCCCTATCATTTCCGTGGTTTGATTTCAGTCATATGTAAGTGCTAAAAGATGTGTCTAAATGGATATGAAATTGATTAAGGTGATTTGAGATGAAAGACTCAATAGAAATGTCAAATATTGTTGCTATTCACTTAATTAGTGGATGAAACTAGCAAGGACTGTCTGCAGTCACCTTCTCATTTAGCGCATTTGACTGTTTTCTTAGTTGTTTTGAAAAAAAAAGATAAATGACATCACCCTGGTTTAGCTGGAAATTGCATAATTCTGGTTTGAGTTGAAAATATCGATCTTATGTTTTTCTGGGGACATTAAGTGTCGGAAGAACATGTGAAACTCCTTTGTCTTTTAAAAAAAAGAAGAAAAAAGAAAAAAAATGTGATTGGTATCATATTATTATATATTTCCCTATAACACCAACTATAAATGGTTAATAAGTTGCTGACTGCATCACTCTAATTGTCGCTAATTGTCCCTCTCTTTTTCTAAATAGCTGTCATTACTTGTTTCTCAGAAATCTTTTTCATTTATCAGTAATTTCAAAATTTCTTAGAATTTCTTTGGCAAGTAATTCCAAAGAGCATCTCAGCATGCTTCGTTACAAAATTGGCTGTCTTCTTATTGCGCGTCTTCTTTGACTAATATTTGTTTAGTACCTACAGCATGTTCAGTTCTGACAAATTAAAAAAGATAAAGACAGTCAACTTTCTGAAGTACTTCAACCCCGAAACCAGGCACACAGAAGAGGAATGGGAACACTGGGAACTCCAGAAGTAAGAAAAGCTTCTGGACACAAGGTTTACTTGAGGAGGTAAGTGTGAGTGGCAGAAATGGGGTCTAGGATTCAGCTTTTCAAATTGCAATCAGTCCTTTTGTTAGCACTGTCAAAGGAGCAGGGACAAATCTTGGCCCTGTTGAAGTCAAAGGCAAAACTTCAATTACTTTCAGTTCAGCTCTTTCTGCTAAAGAATTTAATGGACTCGGAGGGAGAAAGAATAGTATTGGAGTGACTAGAATGTGGTGGACTTCCCAGAAAATGGATCAGGGATAAGTTCATCATCTTCTGAAATATAAGATACTGTTGACTAAGTCTGGATTCAGAATATTAGACTAGGTAGGCCCTTTGGTCTGCACATGCGTATAAAATACTATCTGCCTCTACAGCAACTTCTAATCACATTTTCCAAGTCTTGTAATCTAGCCAAACCAATAACAGTAAATCACTGATACTCAGATATTAGGCTTGTATCACAATAGACAGGCAATTCTCCTGAAAGATCTAACTCATTATATAGGCTGACAAGGATTTGATCAGTGCTTTTATTATGCCTAATGCAGTTTTTGCATTCGAAAGAAGTGGTTGTAGGAATCTTTGAAAGATTTGAAACTGCTGAATAAAAGCTCAGAGACATTTTTTCCCTTGCCTGCTTTCACTACTTTCTTAATCAATGATTTCCATTTGTCACTGCTAATGGCATTATCCCTGACACCTTCTCCTGTGATTTTTTTTTCTGCTTAAAAGCTTTCACTTCTATTTCTGTTGTTTAGCCTTCGTTTTCCTTTCTGCTGACAATGACTTTTCATTCGTAGTTTTCTCCCTGGGTCTTCCTGGCTGTATAACTTTCAAAGCCCCAAGTGTAAACACAGTGGCTCTGCAGTTCGGGGATGGACTGGGGAGGGATCTGTCACATTTTAGCCCAACTGTCACTTTGCTGACAGCTGCAGTCCAGTCTTCAGCATTAGAGAAGATGTAACCAGTATCAGGATTTTTTCAATGTTACTCTGAAAGACCCTGTCTTTCAAACAAGTTCTAGGATTGTCTGCTGACTTTCTGTGTGCTCTACCAGGGCTTTGAAATAATAATTTTCATTTAATTTTTTTTCTCCTCTGCTTTTATCCTATTAAGTGAAAATTACTTTGAAAGTGTCTTTTATTTATATTCCCTGAATGCCAGTTTTTGCTCCTTTGAATTTACCTTTACACTATTTGGGGCTCATCTGTTACAAATAAAACACACATTCCTACCTCTAGTACAATGATATACAAAAGTGAAAAAAATTACTGTTTTCTAAGCCAGGGCATCCCAACATAGCCTCATACTTTTACCCTGGTAAGGCTTTCTCTCAGCCAAAAGATGTTTCTTTTAATTTACTGTCACTGATCAATTTATAGGTGATGCAGCTCAGTAGCAGCATTTATAACCAAATTAAGTGATATCTTATGCCAGAGGATGATTTAGTTTGAAACCAATTTTGTTATTATGGAGAAGAACAAAGATTATCAGACAGAACAAGTCAGAACAGTTTTCTACTTAGGGTCAGGAAGTTCCATCAATGATTTTGTCAGAATTCTGACTTTTCTTCCATCCCCATCTACTTATCCTCTGCAGATCATAAGGTTCAGGTTGGAAACAGCTGTTTTACCGAGGACTGCTGTGTTGTTCATGTACACTGGGGTCTATTGCCCTCTACTGGGTTGAATTTCATACCTGTTTTACTTCCTATTTACTTGGCAGGTCCGTGGAAATGTTTCTGTAGAGCGTCATCTGCAAATTGCTGCACATGTCCTGGAAGTGGCTACCCTCCTTGTTAAGATTAGAGGAGACCTCTGGTAACTGCCAGTGCTTGGTGTTTAGTACAACATGAATGAATTTCTGCACCCTCAGGTTTCAGATTATCTTGGAGAGTCTGGTGACCAAAGGCATCAGTGCATGAGGGTGATTGTGTTGAGATTGTGAAGTTCAGTGGAGAATTTTCCAGATGCATTCCCAGGAGATGGTGTCTGTTTGGTCAAAAGGAGATCTCTCATTGCTTTCTCAGGTTAATTTCCAGCCAGATGATACTGATGTAGATTAGAAGTCTTTGAAGTGGTTTTAAAGCACACTTGTAATTGATCTTCAGCTGCAAAATGTGCATGAGATGTTCTTAGGTTGCAGTCACAATCCTGCTATATGGGAAGCTCAAGACTCCTTGCGAAGAAGTCCATGTTAGATACCAAGTATGTGAATTTCTCAATTCAGCAGAAAGGATTGTGAAAGATTTGTATTTCTCCTCTACTGATGTCATGGGTGATATTTAGAAGATTTAATATTGCACCAGTTACAAAACTGTTCTGTATCCAGTTGCCTCTCCTTAAGATGATTCCAGGATAAACTGAAGCGGACAGTGTCTATCAGCTCCAACTCACTGCATTATGAGCTTAATGAAATATGAGGAAAGGGGGGGAGAGATCGAAAATATTCATTCATATATTCCATGCTGTCAAACTCTACAAGGATTTTGGGCTCAAATAAAAACTTTTTATGAGACAGACCTAGCCAAACTTGACTGGAGACTTCATAGGTTTGTCCAGAAGTACACCCTTTCAAAATTTTTTCTCTGGAGCCTCTAGTTCATGGCTCTTCTTGCACAGCAAAGATATTATACAGTAAAATTATATTGATCTTCCTTAGAAAAATCAAGGTTATTCTCAATGGTTTTGTGGCAAATTGATCTTGTCTCTTTGCCAGATATTCACCCAACTATCCTCTCACTCCCCTCTCTTGGGAGTATGAAGGAGAAAATAAGATCGAAAAGCTCTCAGGTTCTGATAAATACATAGAGATCACTTGCCATTTATCATGATGAGAAAACCAGACTTGATTTGGGGAAAATTAATTTTGTTTATTGGCAATTAAACCAGATTAGGATGGAGGGAAAGAAGACAAAACAACTTCCCCTCAACCCCCACCCCACCTCTTTCCAGGCTCAATTTCAATCCTTAATTCACCACCACTCTCCCAACTCTCTCCCATCCTGAGCAGTGCAAGGGGTTGGGAAACGAGGGGTTTTCAGTCAATCCATAACAGTCCTTTCTCTTCTGCTCCTTCCTTCTCTCAGTATTTCTGTTCTCCTGTATGGGGCATCCTTGGGCTGCAGTTCCTTCAGAAAATATCACCCTGCTCCAGCGTGGGGTTCTCCATAGGCTGCAGGTGGATCTCTGCTCCACCATGGACCTCCAAGGACTGCAGGGGCACAGCTGCCTCTCTATGTTCTGCACCACGGGCTGCAGAGGAATCTCTGCTTTAGCACCTGGAACACCCACTCCCCTCCCTCCTCACTGCTCTGGTCTCTGCAGGGCTGCTTCTCACTCATTTTTCGTTATTCCTCACATGGCCATGAAGCATTTTGCCCTTTCTGGAATCTGTTATTCCAGAGGTGACACCACCTTGGCTGCTGGCTCAGCTGTGTCCTGAAGTGAGTCTCTTGGCGCTGGCTGGATCTGGCTCTACCATTATCAGTACAGTGGCCACTCCTGCCATCCCCCTCCACCACCACCTTGCCATGGACACCCAGTATGGCTGTCAGTTAACAGACATCAGTTAACTCAGTCCCCTTTCAGCTGGCAGCAGTCTGAGCTGCCACAGCCCTTCCAGCAGGGATTACAGCCTGACCTGTCCTGTGCGTTAGGAACAGGCCTAGGCCACAGCACATCCTCTTGCCAGTCCCAAGTCCCATGGGCAGAGCTGCTCTGGGTGACAGGCAGGGTGTTCACAGCCTTGGCTGAAGGAAGATCTCAGCAAGCAGCCTCTGAAACAAAGCACACAGCCCACTTCCGTTCACCCAAATGTTTTAGAGAATGCAGACAGCACTAAAGGCATTACTCCAGTGACTTCCTTGGGAGTTACTTCAGATGATGATGTATCATGCTGATCCACATTTTCATTTAATTTAACAGCAGAAATTGACATTTGAAAATGAAAGTTTTAGTCTGGAGTCCACAGTGAATGGCTGCAGGAGCTAATGATTGAATGCTTTCTGGAGTGCTCTAAGAGAAATAATCATTATGCCATTTCTGCTCTTATATTACTGCTAACACAATATCTATAGTATTACCTATTTAACAATGAACTTTGAGGACTAATCCTTGTTTCAGTTAATAGGATTTGCTTCTCTAAAAGTGAAACATAGAGAATATGTTTGTTGTGTTTTATCTTTCTAATATAAAATGCAGATGCTTTCCATGAAGCAACTGTCATCCAAGAAAAGTAAAGATGTAGTAGGTAAAAGATACTGGGATACTTAGATAAAAACTATGGCAATATTTTGATTTAATTTACACATATGTATGTGTTTAGAAATTGTCATACTGAGTCACACAGAGAGAGGGGTTTGGGAATGCTTTGGAGAAAGGTCTTGAGGATTACTAGTCTGGGGCTGCTGTAGACTTAGAGCTTGGAGGTCCAAGTGTGGCATTCTAGTCTTCTACATAAGAATGAGAATAAAAAACTTGAGAGCTTACAGAGATTTGTGTTCGTTTCAAGCTTAAGGGATGTGTTTTCAGAGTGGAAGGTCATGTATTTTATGTTGATGAGTGTCAATGAAAGGTACAATATGGCCATATAGGGGGTATCTGGTGACATGTGTCATTCTGTAAAACCTGTCCTTTGAGTCAGGTTTTATATAAATAAAGGTTTAGGATGTAACGGGAGGACCAGCAGGTCCTCCCAGATCAGGGTGCAGTTTTGATGGTGCCCCTGTCGATATTGTTTTGCCATTTCATATGATTGTGTTGCCCTCTAGAGGTTGGTCCCCAGGTGAAATCTGCTGGCGGGCATTTTCCTTCAGTTCCCATGGCATGGCTCTGCCTTTGGAGAAAGACGTCCTTCAGTTGCATCACTGTTAACACTAGTAACTCAATGAATCAGTGAAGTTCATGTCTATCTTCCTGGCTTCTTAGCTATGAATATTTTCTTTCAGTCTACTTTCTTCATTTTTAATTGAGATTGGGCATTTATTTTCAGCGGTTGCAAGCCAAACAAATACCTCAACACAGAAATTAAAGACAACGAATAAGACTAGGCCTAAAAACCTCTTGCACAGGGAAAGATGATGTTTAACTTGGTCCACTAAAACATATTCTTAGAAGAACCGAGTCTGTAGTAAAAAGTCAATAGAAACTATATCTATACTGGACACTTAAACTATGCCAGAGAAGGCTTCTCGACATTGGACCTCTGTCATCTCTACTTTTCATATCAGTCACTGGAAAAAGAGACTGCCCTAGTCTCACCACCCTCACAGTAAAGAATTTTGTCATGATATCTAATCTAAATCTAACCTCTTTCAGTTTAAGGCCATAATGAATGTCTGTTACAATTTATTTAAATCTAGTTTGGGGTTGAAAGAAATTGTCTCTCACAGATTATTATACACCACAGAAATTGGTTTATATGCCATTACGAGTGAATTAATGAAAAAAAGACCCAACCTGTAAATCCTTCTTCTGGTGTGTTTTCTTCTAACACTTTCAGCCACATATACCTTTTAGCTCAGAAATGTTTCTTCCAACATTAGTCCTGCAAAATTGTGTGCATTCTTCCATTTAATCATAGAATCAAAGAATCATTAATGTTGGAAGGCATCTCTGGAGGTCTCTAATCCAACCTTCTTGCTCAAAACAGGAATGACTACGGCAGGTCACTCAGGGTCTTGTCTAGTCATGTACTGGTAGAAAACAATTATTGGTAACAAAATCAAAATTTACAAACTGAATTAATTTGACATCAATCTAGTCTAGTACTCTATTTCTCCCAGTTACTGCCTGCCTTGAAGGACTTACTAAATGCAAAAAGTCTATTTAGCATATGACAAATCTGTAAGCATTAGAGGCTAAACCATGAATTATGTTTGGTTGGTTGGTTATGAAATAGTGCTTATTATCAGTTAATGCCAGATTTGATATTAGTTGATGTCGCTATGGTGCAGCCCGGGGTCTGTGAAAGTGACTCCGAATGGATGGACTTCCCCTCGCAAGATTCTGTCCCTAAAGGCGAATCAAAGGAGGAATCTGCGACATAGCAACATACACCCCTTACATGTCACTCCCATCACGTCTTCTCTTCCGTCACAGAGCCTCAAGCCTGTAACAGGCTAGCGTGATTTGAATTCCCTCCAGCTATATTGTTATTAGTTAGTTTAACTTTGTTCCTCCCCTGAGATGTCTCTATTGGTTTTCTGTTATGTATCATCATTTTCTAATTGGTTAGCTCTGCTATACCTACCTCACTATGTAACCCTTTAAAAACAACAGAGAGAGAGCGAGAAGTTGTCTCTCTGTGCGGCTCCCCTTCAAGCTACCCTGCCCCCAGAGAGCAGAGAATAAAAACTTGGAACTGCAGCCACGGAGATTCCACTCTTTCCTCTTTGCCCTCGCTGCTGCCTTATAAACATCTGAGAAGTGCTTGCTGCTAATGGCTTTGGGGCCAGAGAAGCTGAGGCACGCAAACCTCAGTTACCATCAATCGAGTGGTCGCTGTTCCGTGCGGGCTGTGAACCCGCGGCCGCAGGCCAAGCCAAAGCCAGGCACCGGCAGCGCGGCAAGTTATTACTGTTTTACTAGTCATCAGTCTTGTTATTAACCTAAGTTATATCTAAGTTTTATACACAACCACACACACATATGAGCAATGTAATCACAGCCTAGTGATCTGTAGAAGGAAAAAGTACTTCAGTGATTCTTTCTGAACTTACATTTTTCTAATTTCATGTAATAATCCTCTGGAAGGAATAGAAGGACTGAAGAACAGAAGTCTATTGTTTCTCCTACGCATTTTTCATTCCTATGTGCAATGTTCTCAAATCCCCTTTAACTGTGCAGGCAATACTACATCATTATATTGACACAATCTTCTTTATGTATTTCACTGTGCCACATATACCATGAAACCGAAAATATTTCTTTTTCTCATCAGAGCTGCACACAGGCTGTGATTTTGCTTTGACGCCCCTTTCTCACATATGGGTGACTTTGACCTGTGTCAGATGGACAGACAGTTCATCTGCTTGTTGCCGCATTAATTTATTTTTATGGCCAGTGTGCATCACTTTGCACTTATCAGTATTAATTTTCATTTGCCTGTACACGTGTTTTCTTTGTCTAACTGTAGTTTTTCAGTGTATACCCCAGTGTCTACTCCAATCTAGTCTATATAATTATGGGAATATCTTGTTACTCAAAGTCCTAAACTATCAGGAAAGACAACAGCCTGTTCTGCATTTGTGAGACAGCTATCTTCTGAAGTCTATAGGCCAATTATTTGACCGTATTAACTGGCATGACATCTCTGAAGTTAATGTAATTTGGCCAAAAAATTTATGCCAGCTGAGTATCTTCTGAGTCTTGTGCAGTATATAGCACTATTAACACAATTTTAGTATCTATATTCACATTTTCAGTGGTATAAACCTGTTTCCTGTTCAGACTTTTAAAGTAGTATAACTGAAGACAGTTGTTGATGTTCACTGGAAAAACCTGGAAATGGTAGTAGATTGCAAGTGACACATAGGAGTTTGACATTTCAGACCAATTCCATCCGGAAATAAGGCTATATTACTGAAGAATTAATGTGAAGTGTGTGATTTTGGCACCAGAAAGATCAATGTATAAGACCAATTAGAGATAAAAGAAGTCACTAAACTTGTTTATACAGCTGGACTTTCAGTCACAGGCTAATCTCTTCCTTTCATGTTCTTCTTTTTCTTTTGCTTTCTTTTCAGGGTCTGAAATTTAAAGGCACAGGATAGAATATTTTGAAAGTCGTTTGCCATCACATTAGCTTCATTTTCTCCCTGGAGTGTTCAGTGTCCTAATGCACCATTATAAAACCCTCTGAGTGCTTTTGGCTAATGGATATGGTAACTGCAAAAAAGTTATATAGCAAAGCAGTAGATTCCTAGGGGTTTCTAGGCAGAAGACTGACCTGAAGTATAAAATTCAGGCAAAAATTTCCCTGCAAATAATGCTTAGCTGCCCTCATTCTTTGAACTCTGTAGTATGACTTGGGAAGCTCAGATTTGGTTGGTCTCAGCTCTAATTGCTATTTAAAGATGTTATGCAAAAATGGAACTGCTTCAGCAACAGCTGCTGGGCAAACCACATATTTCACTGCTGTGGGGCCAGAGTCTAAGCACCTTTCAGAGTGCTGGAACACCTGATTTTAAGTCCTTGCTCTAAATAGTAAACAAATTTTTAGTATCATGAAACATTCAAAGGCATCATTGACATCTCATCAGACACTCCAGCTGTCAGTAATATGGCAAACAGATGCCTTTCGACTAACAATCTATCTTTAAATATGATGGAACTCTGAAACAACCTGTGTATTCCAAAGTTTAACATAAGGTTGGCTCACTGAGGGTAGCCTACCAGATTTCTTAGAAATAATCTGCAAAGTGTGGCTGCATGATTCTTATATCTCTGCAGTGCATTAACTGGATAAGCATGTTTTTCCTGTCCTTGCTCTTTTATCTCTGGGGAACGTTGGTACTGTCAGAGACAGGGCTCTGGATCAGATTGACCTTCAGTCTAAACCAACTCATTCCTGCATCAGCTCCTGACTTTTCACTTTGACAGTAAAGAATCAAGTACTTGTTTTCCTCCAGTTATTTTTTTCTTCCATGAGCCAAGAGATGGTCCCAAAGATACCAGTGATATTTGAGCACTCATCATTTCAGACAAGAACCATCAGTGTGTCAGAAGCTGGCCAGGCATCATGCAAGTCTTGGCATGGGAAAAAAAGACCAAGGCAAAGGGAAAATATTATTCTGGAGCTTTCTGTCAGATAAGATAACTGCACAATGAGAAACTCATTGCTTCTTTCCTCTGGTAAAGAAAATTTTTAGTGAAGCTGGACCTATATCCTATATGCCCTCGTATATGCTCTGGATGTAATGATAGGATTGAACTTTGGGTATTAAGATTGTCCCTCATTATCCAAGTCATATAGACTCGTGCTCAAGTCACATATACTGTGTCCTTCACACAGTGACTATTGGGACATAATTTCTGTGTGCCTTTATACCTGCAGTAGTAGAAAGGATGTCTGCCACACAGCAGGCCGCAGCTTCTTTTTTATATGGCAGTGGAGCATATGTCAAACTGAGGATGTGCGACATTTCTGAGATGCTCTAATAAATCTTCTAGCAGTTTTTCCCACCACTAGGACTGTTATGTCTCCAGAACAAGAAAATTTCATTGATGAATGTAGACTGTAGCATGTTAGACTTTAGGCTATTGATACTTCAGCATGTATCAAGAGGTATTTTTCCTCATCTGCTTTTTTAAAAAGAAAAAATAAAAACAGAGAGTCCATATACTACATATAGATACAGATGTCAGATTACTGCCCTAGGTGTCGCAACAGGCTCTGCAACCTCCATGTCCACTGCTTGGGGTTTGGTTGCCTGTGCTCAAGGCCAGATCTCCCACAAGGAATACACACATGCATGACAACTGTGAGATGCCTTTTCGGGCCTACTCCACTCAAGAACTGCATTTGAGATCAGACATTTTCCCCTCGTCTTTGCCTGAGCTGTGCCACAGGGATGCCCATGCCCGGCCATGTCCCTCACTGGTCCCAATCCTTAATTGATGTCCTGACAGGCCTGGATTTGCCTGGTCCCTCTGGACATGCATGGCCTTTGATGCTGTTACTGGACCTGTACTGCAGGACAGGGCACTGTCTGGCCACCCTCACTGCCTGCTGTGGCCACAGGTTGCCCTTGCCACCAGCCTGCTCTTGCTGCTCCTGGCAGCAGACCTTTCTCTCTGTGCTAGCTGGGCGCCCACATGCTAATATATGATTTCATCAGTTTGTGTTTACTGAAGATACAGTTAACATTACTGATTCTTGTAGCCTGTGAAATGATGTTCATTAGACCTGATAATTTTTTTTCTCCACACAATCTATTGATAGTCTATTATTCTTTTTGACAAGATTATATTTAGCTTTTAAGGAGAAATTCCTTTGCCCACATAGAGCTTATTTGGTGGGTTGTTGAACATTTTGGCAAATATATTTTGTTTTCTGCATCTTTCTTCAAATGTTAAACATTATCTTTACTTGTTCTACTTGCACCTGAATTTACATATATTGCTTCATGAGCTGCATTTCAGAGGCTCTCAGCATTGAACATCTCCTATCTTCCACAATTCTTTACTTTATTTCTTGTGTTTTGAATTTTCTATGTTCACCATGTCTCAATAACTGTCTGTGAGCTTTAACTTGAACTGATTTTCTTCCCTTGCTATCCAAATTCAAATTGTTTCTTACATAGTTAATTTTGCATCTTTCAATAGCCTCTCTCTGAGTGTGTTGTTCCCGATTCCATTCAGTGTTGTGCTTCTTATCAAGGGCTTCATCCCCTAAAACTGGGGCTTGGCTGAAGTCATTTCTCTTTTTTTTTAACTTCTTCTAGTATCCTCTGTTTAAAAGTGTGTTACTCAACTCATATGTTCTATTTTCATGTGGAGTGAGGTTCTTAAATGCCTGCATTACAGCTTCAGTGTTAGCCTAGTCTGGTTGAGTTGACTGAAAGTATTAAAAGCCTCAAGGGCTTCAGAACAAGCTATCAAAGATAAAGCTTCCTCTTGACCTTTTTTTTTGTGTGTGTGTGTGTGTGTGTTTTGGTTTCCATTGCTTGCAGATACACACTGAAGCACTGTGTTTAAACTTCTCTGGTTGTCTTCCACACTTCTAAAGTGTTTCCAGGTCTGGTGGGGTTTTCATCTGCTCAGTTCTTCTGCTCGGGTAGAGGTTTAGCTATTTTAAATTGCTGTTCAAATAAAGGAGTCTGACACTTGGGGTCAAAGCTGTATCTAATCACTTCAACTGGTCTCTGCTCAGAGCCAAACAGCCCTTTCAAGCTTTTCTCAAAGGTAGTGCTTACAGTGGTGGCAGGAGTTTGGGTCAGCAACATTTGCAGTCGGGGAGTGGGGAGCAGTGTTTTGTAATGCAGCAACGTAAGTGTGAAGTGTAACAAAACGCCCAAAGTATCTGACGATCAGGCCTGTGTGTCTGTGTGGGTACCGAGGTGATGTGTGAAAAATCAATACAAGCCTATTCTCCTTTCTGTACACATCTCAGGCAGAGGGAAGAACAACTTTCAAATGTAACCCATCTGGAGGCTGGGCCTGAGGGAAACCAGAGGATCCTATAAAGGCATCACTGTGCTTACAGATAGATGGCAGAGCCTGGAGGCGAAGCCCTTTCTGCTGAGATCTTCTTGGGTGTTTATTTAGGGTTCTGGCTTCACCTTACCAAAAGGCCATGATGGGTTAAAAGGGTATCTTCCTGGAGAAGCAGCACAGCCGTGCTACAGCAAAACCCAAACAGGATTGCTCTGTAGTCAGAGAGACTGAATGCCATTGCAGATCTCTCTGTATTCCCTGTAACTGCCTGAAGGGCTGTTCCATCTAAATGCGCTTTCACATTCAAATTCAGCCCCCCATCCACGTACAAAATAATTGGAGTAAAGGACAGAAACCACAGTGCCCTGCCTTCCCAGAAGCTAGTGGGAAATCTTTTTCACCTTATTAAGCTATTCCTTATATTGATTTTTTCCCTTTTGATCTATCAATAGTTAAACATACTTTGTTCAAAGAAAAAAAATCTGATCTCATAACTCTACTGATTTTTGGAGTCTGCATTAAAAAAGCACTGTAGTTTTAGAATTTCAGTCTGATTTACTCCTTTCTGCATAAACTACTGCCATAGATGACCTTTCCTCATCATGTGCCTTTGGGGATGTGTTCCAAGCACATTTTCTAACAGCTTCAGCAGCAATAATAGTAGCATCCAAGTATCAGTTAGCAGTTCTACAATGTGGTGTTTTTCATCTTCAAAGCACTTTACAGACATTAGTGAATTAATAATTGAGCATCAGCTACTGAGCAGGCATAAATCTAAGGCATTTGTGGATCTCAATGGAATCGTGTTGAGTATAAAATAATTTTGAAAAACACTGCAATCCTGGTCATTTGCATGCTCTTGAAAAGGAGAGGTAAATAGATAAACATAGGAAACGCTGTGTGCTGGTTAAAATGTAGGAATTTCTCAGACTTATGGGTGCATTTCAAACAGAAACACAATAAAATCTGACCACACACTGGTATATCTCCAAGCAGAAATTTTATTTGGTTAGAAGTTTAAACATCAGATATGAAATACTTAGACTCCCTGGAACGTGGGTGGAATCCCAGCAGAGTTGACTCAGCTCTTGATCCTGCAATGCAGAGAAACTGAATTATAATAGCTTTTGTCTATGTGACCTGGATGAGACAATGTAAATAAAGGTTCTCTCTTCTTTCCACAGAAAGAAAACCTATCGGTAGGAACCATGCAGATAGATATATTAAGAGCCATAGTTTCATGTCCACCTTTTTCTATCCTTTATTTTTGGCAGGAATAAACCTGCAAATGCAGATTAGCTGAGACTTCTGTTTTGCACACAGACTCAAAGAGCTGGAAGGAATCTGGAAAGCTCATGTAGTCCACCTTGTGCCAAAGCTGCATAAGCACTACTCATGTCATTACTGTCAGATCCTTGTCTAAATGGCTCTTAGAGCTTGCCAGAATATTTCTTTTCAAATAATCCATCGTTGAGATTCACTGTCCTCATTGTTAAAAAGTTCTGCTGAGTGTCTAACAGAAGTTGTCTGCTGCAGTTTAATCTCTTTTTCTTTTTTTTTTTTTTCCTGTCCTAGACTCCACCTTTGTGGAGACTGCTTTCTTCTTTGCATATTTGAAGGTAATTCTCATGCCTCCTTCATATTCTCTTCCTTCCGATTTGGCTGCTTTCCCATGGAGAGTTCTTGAAACTGTGAGATATTGTATTAGAAAAAAAAGCAGTGGGTGAGTAGGAGCTTACTCTAAACTCATAATAAAGAGCCCTGCTGCTCCAGAAGCAGTCTAGGAAGGAAATGTGATTCATGATGACCCTGTTTCGTCCTGAGCTTCCAGCTGTTCTCCCCACACCCTTCTGTATTTTGAGTTTGCAGCTGTACTCCAAGGCTCTTCCTGCCTTCACGTGCTGCTGCCAGGCACCTTGCACCTTCTGCCCTGTACAAATAAAGGAAAAAGTATCATTTGAATCATGTTCAATTGTATTCTAATTTGAGGATGACTATGCCTTTTGAAACCATTCTGCATTCAGCTGTATTAAAGGTCAGGGCACTTATTCAGTTTTATTTTTCCTCTTTTTTTTCTTTAAACAGATATTGGATTTTATTAAGTGCAATATATACCTTGGTAGGGAGTAGATTATGCAGCATTAAAAAAGTGTTTCACACCCACATGTAAGTAAGTTCTTTTAAAATGAATATTGAGAATATATTTCTCCCCTTGCCTCCACTCCTTCACAGTGAACAAAAAGTCCACAAGGCCTTTGATGAATTTTTAGTGGAATTCCCATAGATTGTTCAAAATACCAAAACTTTGAGGGGAAAAAAAAAAGCTATGTTTTTTAAGTTTGTGTCCAGGAATTGAAAACGGAAATCAAAATTTTTTTAAGGGAAAAAAAATTTAACTGGAATTAATAGATACTTCTTTTCATGCCATAGTTTTAAAAATGTGAAAGAAGAAACCAGAGCACCTGGCTAACAGAGTGTAACATTTAAGTTGTTTACTGCTTTCCTCTCATCAATCCCAAATCAGATGCCAAATTTCCAGCAGCTCCTAGGGGACAGACTCGACAGCAGCTCAGGTGGCATGCCAAGGGATAAATCCTGAATGCAGCTTGATGGGACCAAAGCTGGGGAAACAGGATATCTTGGAATACTTGGTAATAAAAGCAGCTGCAAAGGCAGAGGCTTCACAGGGAGCTTCTGCTCAGTCTGCCTTGCCTGGTAATAAAACCCACGCGGTGTTGGGTCCCAAGAAGGGCCCAGACTTAGAAGCTGATGAGACCTGCTGGTCAAGCTCTGAGCACTTGGATCAGAAGGCCACAATGTTTGGGCAGGTCAAGTTTCCAGCTCCCATCTCCAGGGATTTATTATCCTTGTATAGGAGCCAATTACCCCAAATGCCCTGGAAGCTGGGGAATGGCTTGGCATCCTCTGCCAGCAGCAAGCTAGCAAAAGCCACAGAGAGAAGTAGGTAAAGCCCATTTTGGATTCAGGCAGATATTCATGTAACAGGTTTGCTCACATCATTATTTTCCAAGCTGTTTTTCTTTTCTTTCTCCCCCTCCAACAATTGGAGCTAAAATATATATGGAGTTTGGGGTGGGTTTTTTGGTGTTTGTTTTTTTGGTGATTTTTTTTGTTTGATTAGGTCGTTTTTGTTTTGGTTTGATTTGGTTTTTTTAAGAAAAGAAGTTAAAAGACATTGGAGAATCAGTGTATTGTAACCCAGAGCTGACTGCCCATTTTTCATAGTACTCCATTTAATAACCTTAGTCGCCATTAATCTAAACTTTATAAGACATATGAAAATGAACTTAGTAAACTTGTATTTTAATTGTACATCTATCAGGTTTTTATATGTCATTTAGCAGTTTTAAGAAAGTGTATCCTAAGCAGAAAAATAACTAAAACTAAAATATGCATAAACTATCTAAAACTGAAGTTTTTCTCCCACAAGGATTAAGCAACTTTGTGTCAACAAAATAAAAGTCTACAAATTGATATTACTGCACATTTGGGGGAGAAATTCAGCACATGTAATCTGTTGTAGTTGGTATCCTAAATAACAGAGGAAATAGTAGACAGTAATTCTAATTTCTCTCTGCATGGTACATTTCCACTCGCAGAGGCAGCTTCTAAAAATGGCAGAACAACTTCCTCGTCCCAGTATTAACACTAGAGCATCTGGAAAATACCTGGGGATTGTGTCCCATTTGGTGGAAATGAAGCAATTACAGAACAGGTATATAGGGTTTGGACATTTTCAATCTGTGAAGTAGTCTGGAACTTAGAAGAAAGGAACTAAACCCAACTAAACCCAAAGGAAAAAGATGCAGAAGCTTAAACTGTAAAAGTTAACAAGTAATCCCTATAAACCCCAGCGGTATCAGATAGTGTTGCCATAGAAGCAGCCTGCCCTAACAAGAGTGACATATACATAATGCAGGATCTATCACAGCAAACATATTTTGAGTAAAATAGAACATTTGAGACAAATTTTCATTTGACATGCTGCTGCTAGATTCAGCTTTTTGGTTCATTGATCAAACCATGCCCTGTCTGGGTTTGCTGCCTCTCCCTGGCTGTCCCTTCCCCACCACATCATCTCCAGCCCTTTTTCTCTCTTTCAAGCCCTAAGCGTTTAGTCTCACACTCTCACATTTGCTGATGTATCAAGGTTCAATCTTTACTCTATCAGAAGTGGCAGCCACAATTGTCTGCTTATCTCTTCCTTCCTCAGGCACAAAATCCCTTCTTAAGCTTTTCTGCATTGTCTGCAAATTTTCTTCATCTAGTACTGGCTAAACAATTGGTTGAAAAAACAATACTCCACACGTGGTTAATGACATTGTAGAAAACCTACCTGCCTCTGTCTTGCATCAGTTTCATATGGCATCTAAATTGTGGGCTATTTGCAGGAAGAGACTGTCTTAATTACTTATCCTCAGAGTGCTTACTGTGCTGGAGACTGGTTCTTGATAGAGCCTCCTTGGAACTCACAATACTACAAAATACAGGCCTGTAAGTCAGACATTGTTTTGGGTTTCTGAGGATATGCATGTGTCTATATTTAACAAAGAAAAGAATATTAATTTCCAGTCTAGAAATATGACTTTCTTTACATAAGATGCATAAGTGTCAGATTTTTTTTGTATGTGTTTGATGCATTGTTTTTTGGATATTAACTTTAAAGACAACATATTATTGAGACTATTCATTTTTTAATTTAAATTATTAATATACTTAGATGACATACAAGCAAGTGGCTTTCCCACCAGTCTGCTTTTCAGTGCCTTTTCCAAACTCATTCTCCACTTTTCAAATTTCCTGTAAATATTAAGTGATAATCACATATCATTCTAGGTTTGCAGAGCATTCTAGGAATGCAGAGTAGACTAACCAGCTACTAGACAAACACAGGCTGTTCAACATAGGTCTGTATGGGCACCAAAGCTGTATCTCACATCTCCTTGCTGTAAAATTGATCAGTGCTGCAGAGAGCATTATAAGCTATTTTTCATCCAGTCTTACAGATCCTTTTAGCATTTTAGTGTATATAAGCGGCAGGCCAAAGTCTAAGCTTCCTGCATGCTCTGCTCTGCAAGGTTTGGATGTGGGCCTTTTGTGTAGAAAATTGAACTTCTAGAATAAATGAAAAAATTTAAACTCACCAGAGTCCATGTCAGATTCAATCGGTAACCAAACTTCTGAGGGGCAGGGGGAAAGAAAAAGAAAGATTCCAACTCAAAACCTGCAAAAATTACTTTTCTCATACTTTTGTTTATAGTCACTTAAAAGAAATGACACTTTTCTTTCACTTCACCATTGCTAAAGTAAAGTGCATCTTGCAGTATTTTCTCAGTTAAAGTTGTCTATAAATTGAACCTGCTAATTGACAAATATTTTTATTGAAAGAATAATGTTTTTTGCAATCCAGAGTGGTGTTCTCTCTTCCAGTTTACTATCATTTGTCCATCTTACTTTTAGTCATCTTACTTTCATGCCTTTCAAACAAGAAAGAACATTTTATATTTTCTTATTTACCAAACAGAACTAAAATGATTGTTATTGATTCAAGTTTGCAGCATCTTTACAAGTCTGCTCCATGCTGAAGTTTCATACAGGTTTATAAAGTACAGAATCAATTCTTTTAACAGAATTGTTTGTCCTACATATAAAACTATATATTCCACAATTTCCCCTATTGTCTTTGAAAATCAAATTTTGAAACATGAATATTGTAGAAATGTGTGCAAGAATATGAAAACGGGATTTTTTTCTTCTGACTCGGATGTCCTGCGCAAAAATTATATTATTACATTTATGAATTATAAAACAGTAAAAATCCATGTGGACAAGATAATTTTCCAGCTTTGATATTAATCTGGAATCTAAATTAGAATTTTAATTGGATGGGATTGAAATCCATATCTATTTGTTGCTCTCTTGAGGTCACTTTTAAATGATAAACAGTAGATGGCCTACATTTATTATTTATTGTATATATAACATTTTCTGTATTACTTGTCAGATTTATGGTATTACCCACTGATTTTAAAGGGAGTTGAATCAGTGTTTTACATTGTAAGATACTTGTAGTACTGACTTTTATTGATGCAAATTACAGATAACTTAATCCATATGAACTGCAGTATTAGTATAGTATATATACATAAATTCAGATGAATATATAATCAGAGTTTTGGAGAATCAAGGGAGCAGATGACTTAGCATCTTCTACTATAGCCAATATAGTATTTAATATTTTTAAAATTTATTTTTAAAATGTATGGAATGGAATTAAAAAGCAGGGAAATATGATTTTAATTCAAATTTACATAATTGTCATGATAAAGTTTCAAAATAATTTTCATGAAAAAGTGGAAAATTAAAATATTCATTGTTTTGTTTAATCACTTCAAGCCTGATAGGAGTGCTCATTTCCTTGACAGATAGGCAATAAACAGTTACCACAGTTTGCAGAAGATGTGTTTCTTTTGAAATATTTTTGTTTATTTCTCCAGATTAGTTGTAGAGCAATGGGGTTAAGTATTCGCAAAGTGGCCCTTGATTTTTGCACAATGGAGTAAGAGCCTTTTTGCTTTTCTAAAATTGTATTGGCAAGGTGGGAGGGGGAAAGTGGGTCAGAGGTGCCTCCCAGTCATTTCCTTCCCAGTATGAGACTGATTAGAACCATCCTCTTTCCTTTTTCAGGCAAGTCTAACTTACAGCTGACAGTAACCCCCCCGTGACAGGTGTCACATAAAAGGGGGGTGTCCTTGAATCCTTATATTTGCTCAGTCTATCAATGCCCCAGGAAAGATGAGCCCCCTGTGCCCGAGCAGTCTGTCAGTGCCCTGTTACGGGGACCCCACTGAACAGCCCACTGTCTGAGAGGGTGCTTTGGCCAACTATTCAGGATCACATGCCCGTGGTGTCCCCACTCTTCAGCTGGCATGGTATCCATTTTCCCAAGTGTGCTGCCAGGCCCTGCTAACACCCGTGAAGGACTAAGGCGCCCTTAATGGAGTAAGGCACTTTGTTAACAAACACACTGGTAATAGAGAATTGTGACAGGTTAAGGCTCAGAGATTGCTCTTAATAATATACTGAAAGCAAAAATGGATTTAAGGTGATATACAGACAAGCTCTAATTACCAATAAGAGCTGGCTGGAAAGAAATATTTAGTGTGCACAGAGAAAGGTCCTTACCTGAGAGCCATCCCTATGGGAGAGAAGACAGGTTGAGCATGTTGACTGATCCCAGAAGTTATGGTGACGATCCCAGAAGTTATGGTGAAGTCTTCTCTGACCTACCTCCCCACCTAAGCTATAGTTATAAAATTTTCTTTGAGAAAGGGGAAAAGGTAAAGTTACAGTTCATGTCATTTCATGTTTAGGTAGAGTTTGAGTGACTTCAGTCATTAAAATGTATGGGGGAGTGAAAAACAATATGTATTTTTGAGTTGATGAAGCAGCTTTCAGCTGTCTGGGTTATTCCTTTGGCTTAGTTCCCATTAGCTACACTGTTTTCACCAGAGCATGACCAGGGCACCTTCATGCCCCCCCATCCTGTTCCACGTCCCCCTTGCAGCAGTACACCAAGCTCCCTCGCTGTTCCTGCTTCTGAGGTGGGCAGAGAGTTTGTCTCTGGTGAAGTATAGCCAATGCATGCACTCCTTCCTGCTGAACTTTGTTTTTTGGTCTTCTCCTCCCAATGGGTGAGCAAAGCTACAGCATATCAGGAAACTCCTCTTTGAGGATTTTGGGGGTTTTAGACTGGAGGGTGTTGTTTTATTCTTGGGTTTTGCTCTTTTTGCAGTAAGAGGGAACACAAGAAACAACAGAAATCTGAATTTGTTTCCTGTTGGAGACTCTTCCAGACTGGTTTTGTTTCATTTAGACTGTCAGTAGAAGTGTAACAGCAAGAATTTTTTCTGGATTACTTACTTCCAGGGCAAGTTTTTTTTAAATAATTGCTGAAATAAAATTCAAACTTGTATTGACATTTTTTGTCAATCTTTCCTACATGAAACAGAAGCAGGATTTGAGTCACTGTTCTTGCTGCTTGGGTTGCTTTCAGGCATCAACAATTTTGTGCAGTTGTGCTTTGAGTTTTCTGGGGGTGACATGAAAATTGAGTAGTCTCACTAGAACCTTAGCTGCTAACTTCAGGATTCAAGCCTACGGAAAGTTGTACCGATATTAAGGGCCCCAGAAATATACAGAAACTGAGCTTTTCTTAAAATTACTGCACAATCTAAGAATTCCTAACTGTGATTGCTCCCTTCCCAGAGAACGTGTAAGTGCTCTCCCAACAATGTCACATGGGCTTGAAGAATACTATCACAATAATTCCTAGTGGTTTAATGATGGTTGAAGTGAGATGTCCTAGAAACTGAAAATATAAAGTTGATTTTACTCACCCAGAAAGTCGACTGACTTTACTAAGAATTTGGTGAACCAGACTATGACTAAGGGAACGCAATGAATAAGGTGCTTTCTTCCAAAGAGCAGTTGAAGGAAATGAAATACACACTCTTGTAACTCCAACAACTACAAGCAACTTAATGAAAGAATTTGTGGAGGAAATTAGAAGTTCCATAGCAAGAATTTGTAACATCTGATTAAGGGTGGCAACACACGGTCAGACAATCCTAGTTCAGCTGCCTAATTATGTAAGCAAATGAACCTATCCAGTTAACGCACAGACAGATCTTTCAGAAGGCTATTTAAACCAGGAATCTTATGTTTTTGAATCATTCTCAAGTGGAGTCTGTTCTTCATTGCCTGTAGTGAGAAATTAGGGCTGCTAGATGGCCAAGTGCCTAAAACTCAATGAAGTAAATATCCTAAAGAGAAGAAATAACCTGGAAACTTCAAGTCTGATGGATTAATTTCAATAGAATACATTACTGTTTAACATGTTATGATGATTTTTTCAGGGAATGATGACAGAAAGAAAATTGAAATTGCAGTATCTCTTTACAAAAGACTGATTGATGCAGACAAAGTTAGTATCAGCACTTGGTAGGATAAGAGACCATTGAGGAATTGTGAGGTTCCAAAATATTTTGAATTCAGAATAACACTCAATAAAGTACATTGTGACAACTTAGGCACTAGCCTTGAAAAAAGTTCAGCAAACACAGGCCCAAAGCTGATCCTTTAGGAATTCAGTAACCACCATCCCTTTAGATTCTGTCTTGATCTGTCTTGTTTTAGCAAGTAATTTTCCCAGCTTATAACTTCAATAGTCTCCTGCTGGGTGTAGCATCAGAAATCTGGCAGAATATTCCTTAGATTTCTAATTCAGTTTTATATAGACTGTATCCCATCACTGACAGCCATGTAAATCAGATGTAACTCTAATGAAATCAGAAATCCAACAATGGCTTAAAACATGTGTGAGAGGAAAATCAGATCCTCTCCCTCTCCCACCCTCCCAAGTGTCAGCTAAATAAGCTTTCAGGCTTTTGAAATAAATTCAAAGTTCAACTGTTGTGTCTTGACAGTGCCAAGATCCTATAGAACACATCTGCCCTTCATTGTGCCTGTTCAGCATTCATCTGAAGGCAGAATGTAGTTTCTATACCGAACTGGGACAAACCTACATCACTTATTAGTATGTTTGGGCACTGGAAATACATAATGAAACTGTCAGCATAATCTAAATCATGAGATATATAATTTATCTGCTGTAACACTGAATTAAGAATGTTCTCCCCAGTGCTCAGAATAATTCTCTGCTTTATGTACTTGTCTAAATGCTGACCACATGTTGGGCAATGTGTTTGTAGCATTTGCCCCAGTGTTTGATTTTTGAACTGGCATGCATTCACCACTCCAAGTAAGTAAAATAATCCAGGGGAAAAGCACAAAATGCCCATTAAAGAAAACAATTCCAATAACAAGCTGAACCCCTCAGGGACTGAGCTATTATAAAAAGCAATCAGAAACTTGGAGGGTGGGATTTTGTGCTTTTATTTTTATTTAAGACATCCACAAGCCCAAGACACAAAGCCAAAAACTGGAGCATTTGGTTAAAAACCTGAAGAAAGAGAATTCGTTTCTTTGTGAAGTTAACAACTACTGTAGATTAGAAAATGAGCTCTTACCAAAACTGCCAACTATAGAAAAATATTCCTTTGTTCCAGAAATCCCTCTGGGATGACATTCTTTACATATGTTAATTTCTTTTAAGTTATATGATCTTCTGCTAATGAATGGAAGAAAAATGGTTAGATGGCAATGAGAGAGTAAGCCAGACAGGAATCTTTCATTATTGAGAGCTATGCATGAAAGGCTGGTCAGCATTTCCATTAAAGCTTGCTATTTTCAGTGGTCTGTGCTGAGCTGTAAACATTTTCTCCAACTGACTATTTAGATTTCAGTGTGAGCACACAGTCTGATTTTACTTATTATGACTGAAAGAATTGTGATGTAAAAAGGAGAAGAAGAAATGGTTAAATTTGGCTGAGTTTGTGTTATTTAGTTGCATAGTATTACAAGATGTGAATTCTTTACTAAAATGCAAAAGAACATGGTCTAAACCTGGACCTCTAAGAAGAAGGATGAACTTGTAGATAAATTATATTAAAGTTAATTTTTCTGGCAGTGACTGTGACATGGGCTTGGTGAGTTGTTTGGGGCAAGCCAGTTGACCTTTCTGTGTTTCAGTGTCTAATTTTTAATTGTTGTATTGTGATATGATGATGTCTTGTATTTTCTTTTTTCCCCTTCCTCTTCCTCTTCTCCTTTTTTTGCCAACTTCCCAATTAAAAGGCTTGATATCCAGTGGCAATGATCAGAAAGGCTGCTTTCCAATAGTCTGCAATATATTGTTTTTGTAGTTGCTTGGGAATGGTGAATATATCCAGTTTCTGGTAGTTTCTGGACTACCCTTTTCTGTGCTAAAAATGCTATTTTAAAATCAGATTCCATCCTGTTGCAATTCTACAATGCGTATTCTGTTTCTTTCAGATATCTAAGACCTGTTTGTCTTGCTGTTGAATGATTTTACCACGTGCTTAGACTCGTCTTGTGAGTGAATCTTCATTCCAACCTTTCTTTTTAAAAGGTCTTTGCAGAGCCCAGTCTTCCAGATAGCCATAAAAAATTATATAAATAGCATCTTACTAACCATATTTTGGTAAGTTTATTAGTTTATTGTCCTGAAGCAATCATAAACTCGTGAAAATAATTAGGAAGGCTGGTTCACCTGTTTGATTTAGTCCATCAATGTAACTATCTAGTATTAGGTTCTTGGGATAAGATTTCTACTGAATAGCATGAAAATTATCTAGGAGATGTTTAGAGAAGACATCTAAGACACTTTAAACTTCCTGCCTACGGGAGTGCTTCATCCAGTTGGTTATAGGGAGAGTTTAGGTAGAAAAATGTGTAGTATAAGTGCCTGAAGATTAGTGCTGCAAATACTCCCGTAATTTCTTTTCTTAAAAAGAGAAAAATCTGCACACATCTTTTATGCTCTTGGTTAAAGAACGACTAATAGATTCAGACCATTCTTTGCCTCGATAATGGGACACTGACAAATAAATTAATCTTTTCTGTAAAGGAATACGTGTTTGTTTTTTTTTTTAATGTATATTGATGAATCATTAAGAAAACTATCTGTACAATACTCTGTTCAAATTGTCCAACTTTCAAGATCCATGAATGAAATAATTCCTGCTGTGTCTGTTTTTACCTGTTGACTTTATCTTGCTATTCATTTGGTCTGGTGGCTGCTGAAAGGTCAGAAGAAATGGTAAGATGATGAATTCTCTGGTTATCTGGGTTTTTTTCAGCTGTCACATCCCATCTCCTTTACACTGAAGTTTGTATTTCTCATTATAATTACTCCTCAGTAATACAAACATATGTGGAAAGTGGGACAGGGAAGGTTGGGGGTGGGATGTGTACAAATTCATTAGTCAAGCAGCTACTTCAAAAGAGATCATAATGGGAAAGAAATGCCCTTGTCTAATGGCTTCCGGGGGGTTTCTCCTGAGCAGATTCCTTTCGCGGTTTAATCCCAAAACCTCCTTTGAGAAGGAGCAGTTCTGGGGGTGGAATTCACCTAGCCAGCCAGGGATATCGCCCGTGCAGTTGTTAGCACGGAGAAATACTCACACCCGGGATAGCCAGCCACGAGTCCAGAAACAAAGAGGTAGGAAGGCTCTCAAGCACTGCATTCCATAGTCCAGGGAGTTTATTCCATCCAGCTATGAAGGGGACTGGAGGCGAAAGAGAGCGAGCACCAGGAAGGTACTCGGTTTTTAAACCCGCGCGCTCAGGGGACCAGCAACCAATCACCACGGGGCTTAGGGGAGGGAAGAAGGCGGGGAGAAACTTTACAGCCAATTACTAAACGGGGAGGGTGGAGAGAACTGTGGACCAGTTAGATGCCTTTTCTCATAGTATTTCAGAAACTATACAGGAGAGTTCTCATTTTATAATACCTATGTAGGATTATCCCACCAGTATATTTTTCCATTAACAGTGTCTTTCAATTCTTCAACCCTTCCATCTTTTATTTCAGGGGACACGACACTTGTCTCAGAAAATGGTCCTGTTATTTCCTTACAAGTGCAAGCATGTTACTTAACACAAACTTAGTTTAGTGTATGCAGAAGTGAAGCTTGGAAATATGATTTCCCAGCTTAATTTCTCCCTGATGTGGTACATGACCGTGCAAAGGTAAAGGATCTCCCAGTCACCAAAATCCTCAACCATTTTGAAATGTATTTTAAACTTAGAGTAACTTTTTGAACATACCACTCTCCACCAACCTCACCCACCCATTTTGATGTTCATAGGTAATATGTGATATCCTCTATCTCCTATATACATCTGCTAGGCATTCAACAGAGAAGATCAAAATACCTAACGTCATTATTAAGTGTGATATGTATTGATATATGCTTCTACTTCACTCTCCTGGATGAAAGAACAAAAAAACTCTACTAAATCTACACTCTAGCAAAGTTCACCAATGCATACAAATGCCAGGCAATTCACAGCTAATTCTTCATCTCCTTTGTAGAAGTGAAGTATTCTGTATAATATGTAAGCAGAACAAATCAGTTGTCAATTATCCAATGGCTCATTTACCAATGATCCAAATGTACATCTTAATTTCCTGTATAGTTGTCTCAGCCCATTACTATAGATAATGACTGCAAAGAACAGAAAAACAGTTGGCAAATCAAGATTAGTTTTTCTGAACATTTTCAGTTTTCTGTACAGAGATCAGTTGTTCCATGCCGTTTTCTCCGCTAATGTAAGTGCAAAGAAAAACTATTTTTTCACTTTATGATTAATAATACCAACTTTGACTCTTTCAATTGATTATTAAGTATTTCTATGAAGTGACGATTTCTCTGCTTTTCTTCATTACTTTTCATTCTTTTACAAATAGCACTCATGACAAATAGGACCTGTGGATTTTGTTTGAAACAGCCATCTATGTTACTAATTTGGTCTTTGTGAATGTTTGTCTGAAAAAGTCATGTGATTTCTATTAATTTACTGAATTACCTGACATTTATAAACAGGAAGAATGCTAGAAACAATCATTAGGATACCTGGCCTCTCACACATAGTAGTAAAAAAGTAGTCTTGCACAAAAAATAGTAAGATTAGCAGATCAAGAAAATTTCAGGGTAATACATGTTTTTCCATCCTCGTACTTCCACAGGAAAAACAATATCATTTTATCTACAGACATTTTCTTCAGCTTTAAAATAGTTAAATTTTGTGATTGAAATAAAAGATGTAGATTCGATTCATTAATCTTTTCGTCATTTTGTCAGATCATTGAGATGATACTTTATTCCTAGAATCATAGAATCGTCAGGGTTGGAAGGGACCTTTAAAATCATCCAGTCCAACCGTCCACCCAGCACTGCCACTGTAACCCCTAAACCACTAAACCCAGGTCACCCAGTGCCAGATGCAGACACCCTAACTGAACCTTCTGCTGCTGTCCTCAGCCCACTGATCAGTTCTGTCCAGGTCTCTCTGTAAATCCTTCCTACCCTTGAGCAGACCAACACCCCCACCTGACTTGGTGTCATCTGTGAAATTTTCTGAGGGTGCACCCGATCCCCACATGCAGATCATCAATAAAGATGATACACTGGTCCCAAAACAGAGCCCAGGGGAACACCACTAGTGACCTGCCACCAACTGTATTTAGCTCCATTAACCACAACTCTCTGGGCCTGGCCATCCACTCAGTTTTTTACCCATCGAAGAGTCCACCCATCCAAAACATGAGCATGAGAGTCTAGATAAGCCACATCCACAGCCCTCTCCTCACCTACAGAAGTGGGTCCCCTAGAAGGAGATCTGGTTGGTCAGGCAGGACCTGCCTTCCGTGTCGGCTGGGCTTGACGCCCTGGTTGTCCTGCATGTGCTGTGTAATGGTATTCAGGATGATCTCTTCCCTAACCTTGTCTGGAACCACGGTAAGACCTGTATTTCCCCAGATCCTCCTTCCAAACCTTCTTGTAGATGGGTGTTATGTTTGCCAGTTTCCAGTCATCTGGAACTTCTCCAGTTAACCAGGATGCTGGTAGATGTTAGAGAGTAGTTTGGCAAGTTCTTTCTCCAGTTACCTCACAATTCTGGGGTGGATCCCATCAAGGCCCCTAGTGAGTGTCTTATTTGCAAGGCAGGTCACTAACCATCTCTTCCTGGATTATGGGGGCTTCATTCATCCCCCCATCACCAGCTTCCAGCTCAGAGAGCTCGGTGTCCTGAGGACAACTGCTCTTGAAGACTGAGGCAAAGGAAGCATTAAGTCCCTCTGCTTTTTCCCCATCCACTGCTCTACTCTGCATCTTCAAATGATGAAGGCACTCCTTGACTCTCCTTTTGCTGCCCATGTATTTATAGAAACATATTTTATTGTCTTTAATGTAGCAGCCAAATCAAGTTATAATTGGGCTTTGATCATTCTAATCTTCTCCCTACATCTTTGTAGTCCTCCCAAGTTACCTGACCCTCCTTCCAGAGATCATAAATTCTCTTTCCTTTCCTAAGATCCAGCCTAAGTTCTCTGTTGAACCAGGCTGGTCTTTTTCCCTGATGACTTGTCTCCTGTAGTGATGTGTACAGTTGTCTGTCCTGTGGAGTAGATTGGGTACATCCATATAAATATGCTTTATTCTATATAGGGCTGAAGATATTTTAGGTCTTCTCTAATCCTTTTGTTCTCAGTGTGAGTTCTGATTGTGGTAAAAGATATATTATGTTCCAGACAAACTATTCAAGACAAGTATTCAATTCTTTTTTCCCCTGGATGTTACAACAGAATCCCTGTATGTCATAAAGGTTAAAAGAAGTACTATTAACGCTCAAAGCAACAAGGAAATATTCTAACCATTCAGTTAGATTATTAAATTATATAGCAATCAGACACATATCACAGAATCATAGAATCAATTATAGAATCATAGAATGGTTTGGTTTGGAAGGGTTCTTTAAAGATCATCTAGTTCCAATCCCCCTGCAGTAAGCAGACATCTTCAACCAGATCGGGTTGGTCAGGGCTCTGTCCAGCCTTACCTTGAATGTTTTCAGGAATGATGCATCTAGCACCTCTCTGGGCAGCCTGTGACAGTTTTTCAACTCCCTAATTGCAAAAAATTTCCTCCTTATCTCTAATGTCAATCCACCCTGTGTTAGTTTAAAACCATTACCATTTGTCCTATCATTACAGGCCCTACTAAAATGTTTTTTCCCAAGTTTCTCATAAGCTGCCTTGAAGTATTGAAAATTTCCCTAGAGCCTTCTCTTCTTCTGGATATCTATTCCTAAACAGTCTTGGTGTTAAAACCTAACAGGGTCAAAGGCTCTGTTTCACACTTTCAGTAGTCTCAGGTATTCCTTTGTTGAATGCAAAAATAGCAAATGTGGGTAGGTTCATCCTGTCTTAAGTTCTTATTAATAATTATCTAAATGACTGTGAAGCTCTATTCAGGAAATCTCAGTGTGCTGAAAGGAGCTTGTCTCCTTCTAGAACCTGTAGAATATGAATTACTTGTGTGTATGTTACTTGTGCATGCTTAAAAAATTCTTGAGGATGAATCTAACACACATGCTGTACAAATACTTATGGAGATAGATTCCTTGCTAAAAGAGCCAAAAGAGAATATTTAAAATATTTAAGTTGAATTGATGTGGTAACTATCACATGAACTGAACAATGAATGGACCTCCACTAGCTGGAAGAACAGCCTTCCCACCAAACATACATTGATGTGTCTTCCAGATGAGTTAACTCTGCCATAGGTTATCTTGCTCATATGATACATAATAAAAAAAACCAAATTAAGCTAAGAAAGACAGGAAATGAAAAATCACTTTCAGATTGATTGATAACAGCTGAAGGTTGGATACAATTGTGGAACTTACTACATTAGAAATTCTCGGGTGCTTTTCTTTAAGGATACATAGATTTAGTTTCTGTGGATTATAATGAATCTCTAAATGATTCAGGCACATTTTCTGCTTCTTGACTGGAGTGGCTTGAGCAAAACATGTATCTGCTGTTCTTAAGACAGAAGACATGGAATTGGCTCCCGATATAATCCAGTTTCTCATTTTGTTCCTTTTCAGGAATCTTCCTATTTCATCATAGGAGTCTTTGGCATTCTAGTATGGCAGATAGAATTTGTTGATTCACTTTATAACTTCATCTCTTCACTGGAATTTCACACTTGATAGATATTGACATTTCTTAGGACTGAAGTACCTGGTCTGATTCATAAAAGTAATTTTCACCCATTTTGAGTCAGTGCCTGTCATTTTTAGACAACTGAAAGCGGACATTGCAGACTCAGGCCCTTGTCAACCTGAGTTTTCATTATTCTGGCTTAATACTAACTTCCCTGTGTGAGGCATGTGATAAGCCTGCGAATAATCCTGACATGTTTTTGTTCTGCCTTGAGGTGCAGTGGTCTAGTGGAATTGAGGATGGTTGTTGCGGTGGCTGAGCCTGGTAGGGCCAGCCACAGGAGTGGCCGAGGAGCCAGAAAACCCAGGTGCAGTAGAAGACTGCTGGTGGGAAGGCTCCGAGGTCTGGGATCTCCCCCACAGTCATGGTAAGGAGGAAGGTCTCCCCCATCTGGCCTAGCAACACTATGTTAATGGTCCCCTATTCGGTTGGCCTATTGGCCTGTCAGTCTCTGTACCCTTTTATGGTTACGTTCCAGAACCTTCTCCCTTAATCAATGCCCCATTTGTCACTGTCCCTTGCTCCTCCCCTTGCCCTTCCCTATTGATTATTGTACTGTAACCCCACCTTCTTTCCACCCCCTGGCCCTCAACCCATTGGTCCCTGTTGTTCCCTCTGCCCCTACTGCCCCTAGTGTATAACCCTGGACCCTCCATTGTTCTGTGCTTCTTCTTCCCTGAACCTTTCATGGAATAAACCTGTTTCGTGGAATACCAGAAGAAGAGCCCCTCCAGCTCTTTGCCCCCGGCTGTACGCTTCTGCGTGTGAGTGAGTGCCTGCGCGTCCACCTGCGCGGGCGGGATCGGGTGTTGGCTGTGCAACTGCACCGACCAGCGACCCCTGAGAGGGACGCTTGGAGACGACCGCGGCATTCCTATTCCACCGACCACCGCACACCGCGTCACGGCACTGCCGAACGCAGGACGCTTTTGGGAAGGTCGCGGCCCGCACCATCTAGCCCTGTCGCGACAGATGGTAGCTTCATCTTGAGCTGTAGAAGGAAAAGCAGCATTTTGGATTGTGTGTCATTTCCCTCTTTATTCTTAAAATTATTCTGTAAAAGACATCAAAATGCTGCTTGTTTGCTGGATGATTATGTTGTCTGAGGAATTAGCAGCGATTGACATAGAATGTAAATTATAGATAATAAAGTGCATATGCATAGATACTATTTGAAGTGCCCAAGGTTAATTTCTGTGTAAAATACTGATATGTTCTCTTGAAAATTGATCTGTTATATGCAAATTAAAAAAGGAAATTAATTATGACATCTTCATAAATCAATCAGTGTACTTATTCAGCAATTATATATAATAGATGCCCCATTTGAAATATCTTCAGGATATATATGAGTAATGAAGATAGCACCAAAATGTAAAGTTATTTACAATGGTCATGTGAACCATTTTGTTTTGTAGTCAACCAGATGCTCAGAATAAAAAAAGATAAATCGATAAATTAAATCAATAAGAGAGGAAAGATCCTCTTATGGCTGAGGCAATGGATTGAAAGTCAGGAAATTTGATTTCAATTTTCAACTCTGTCACAGGCTTCCTGTGTGACCTTAGGTAAGTTATGTTTTCTCTCCAGACCTTGTTTTTTCATCAGTTTAGAGGAAAGAGTGATATTCTTTCTTCTGAACTGTTCTCTCTTTTTTTTTTTTTAAGTTTTGTAAATTACAATATATGCAGTGTTGCCCCAAAAACTTCATTAAACACTTCATACTTTCATTTGTAAGGTCTCAGCTTATAGTACCTGGGGTTGCAGGTTGAAAGTCTGAGTTTGCCTTTTGAACAAACCCCAAGGCAGCATCCACTTTCAAACTCAGCATTTTATTGATGCAAGCCTGTGGTAAGTGCCTGCCTTTGGGAGATTTCCAGGCTGGTGGGTAGACAAGCTGAACTGGCACTACCTCTTGTATATGTGCAAGTAGAGGCCTTTTGTAGCCTTGATATCATGATGAGCATGCTGGTACCTTGATACCAGCCACGTTGATCTGGCCAAACCTTTTCCCATACACAGTGCAGGGCCTTGCAGAAGCTTCCATGTGACTGACATCAAACAGGGGCATTAGTTGTGTTCCTCCATCAGCTGTATAGTCATATGTCTCCTAAGCATTGATGCCTTGTTTCCTTCAGGAACCTCTAGGCACTGAACTGATGCAAAGATCACTCAGTGAAATGACGAAAGATCTGAAGAAAAAATTACCATTAACAGATAGTAATTTCCTCTGTAATGTTTACAAGCATACACATAATGATTATCTGGATACATCAAATCACTCACTTCTGTTGTGACACACATGCTAAATTGGTCATTGTCAAATATTTCTCTACAAGAATTAGACAATAATGTTTGAATGGAAACTATTTCCCTTTTTAATAAATATGAGTGACTGTGTTAATGTTTTATTATAAGTAATTAGTTTATTGTAATGTATCAGGACATCCTTTTTATCTTTTGGTTTTGCATGCATTGAAAATAAATAAGGGATATTTCCAAGAATGTAATCAGTACATCATATTTTAATTCTGTTTCTGTTGTTACTTTAGATTTTATGTGCTGAGACATTTTGTTTTACATAAATGATTTTTTTTAAACGCATGACTAAAGCCTCAATTCTACAATAGGAAAGTGCATTTGAATTGTCTTTGAACTAAGCGTATTTGTAGCAATGTGCACAAAATTTCAGGGTGTGTTAGTGTGTGGTTTTTACACACAGACACAAACACACACACATATATCAACTGTTTTAGTAAATATAGGTCTTTATTTCTCTCTTTCACTGCAAACTCTATTCTTCTCTATAAATCTGATACTCATCACATTACATGTGAATATCACTAAAGAGACAAATTTAAACTGAAAACAAAACCACTGGTATACCATAAGTATCATAAATCAAGTTTATTTTCCATTTTGAAAACATAGCAGGACATTCATTCCTCACAGTGGCAGATGTTTTAAAATATACAGAAAATTATATTTTAAAAATTGATTCTATTCATTGAATCTCCAAACAAATTGTATTTTTCCTTTGTGGGATTTACACATATAGATATATCTGTGCTTAGGCTTGTTATGTAGCCTCCTGGTTTAGACAGACATCCCACTCTCAATGTGTGATTTACCTCATCTAAAATCAGCATGTATTTACTGTCTATGTTTCTCTTCATAATGAAGCATTTCTTCTTGTAATGTAGCATATTACTAAGTGCAGATGAGATGTAACTTGATACCTGCAGTGAACCCAGATACCTGCAGTTTTTACAGATTGCTACTTCCAATGAACGTTTTAAACCATTTAAGCAACACATCAGCACCGATAGTTGGTGACCGGTATCCTTCACACTCTTGCTGAAACGTGGCTGTTCCTGAGATGGTGACTCAACCTCTGTATGTGGCAAGTCCATGGCAATGTCCAATGTAAAGTAAATATATCCACAGCTTTGTCAAATCTCCAAGGGCCTTATGTTTCCTTCGTGGCTCAGGAACTACACTATATGGTATGTCTAAGAGGTGGAGAGTCACAAGGAATAAAATGTCTCTCTTAAGGATTCAAGGATCATCTCATACTGTAAAATGTAGTAGAGAAAATTTATTTGCAGTCCGTACCTAATATATGGATCTGCTATGTAAATGTTTTTGATTTATAGTATAAACATTCATGACACCAGCACATAATAATTTTTTCTCTCTTACTATTTTTTTACCTCCATATTGTAACATTATTGTAATATTTCTTAAACAGCCTTATCATGTTCATCTAGAATTTTTCATAGATAAAAAGTCTCCCTTAAGGTCAGAAGGGACCATTACATTGACTGGAGTGACTTGAATAATACAACCTGTTGAACCACATCAATTTATCTTACAGTGAGCTCTCTAAACTTTTTATGACTGCTATTTGTTCCATACAGACATATTTTGTATTTTGACACATCTTGATTTGATAAAAGAGAAATGGAGAATCTGCAGCTTTTCTTGGTAGTAGTGTGTTCACACGATGAATTTTCCTTGCAGTTAAGAATGTGTGCTATTCTTGCTGTAGCCAAGCTGTTAAAGTTAATTTCAACTTCCCTAAAGTTAATTCCACCTTCTATTCAATTTTCTTTTTAAGGATACTTAGAGCTAGAGTTAAATTCCTGTGGGGTTGCAATTTCCATGATTGTTTTCAGCTTAATGTTTAGTTTGCTCATTGGAGAAAATCACAAACAAAATTGGTTAACTGGGGTCTGACTTATGGCCCCGAAAAAGGGAAAAAAAAGAACATTTTTTACAAATTTTTTAATCGTATCAATGGCTGAAAACTTCAGTCTGAAGATTTGGGCTTTCATGTAGTTGCTTGAGATCAGAGTAGGACGATGTGTTTAGAGGAAGGCATTTGCACACCTCTAAAGTCAAATATTTACAATCAGAATATTTTTTTTAGTGAAGTGCAAGTTAGTAACATACACCGGACCCCATTCTCTCAGAATACGGCTTTTGCACTTCTTTGTACTTCAGTGTCACCAGGACTGATCATTTGGTGGAGCAGAAAAATGTAGTGTTATGCTTTTGTCTTTACTACACCTGAGAAACATACATATAACATGAAAGCTGATAGAAAACGTGGTATTTTTCCATTCATAAGCTGAATTCTCAGTGAACATTTCCTTTCATAATGAAGCTTTTTACCCTGATGAAGTGCTAGTCACTGGAAAATAGTATAGCCTGAGATGAATTAGTAGCTTTACCAAATCAGCACTACAGTGACCACCGTGCTGTAGGTAGTATGGGACAGAGGAAGGCTTTGAGAGAACCCCAGCTCCATTGGAATTTATCATTCCCATGAGCTTCAGAACTAGTCAACTCTGGAAAAAATATGGTTCTTGTTTCATCAGCCCCTACAGCTAGTTATTATTTGGATGAATACAAAAAATGTGGCAAGTTTATTAGCACTCTAAAGCCTATAATGGAATTATTTAAGACAACTCTTTCATATGAGAGAAATCTGTGCATCCTATCTGGCTTACTTATTTGGTAAGCCAAAGCTTACCAAAGCCAGGTAAGGCAAGCACAGAATATTATTTAAAAAAAAAAAAAAGGGAACAAACCAAAAAGAAGCTCAATTTCTGTTTTCAAAATGGTGCAACAGCTTTTCACTTATGGTTCAATTGGCATATATTTCATAGAGATGAAGCACTTTCTTGCTCTCACTCTCTCCTCTGCATTTTGTTTCTAGAAGATACTCTAGTGTTGAATTTTGTTAATTAAAAGTCAAATTTCATATTTTTATTACAAGGGTGAAAGGAACTTTGTGTCATAATGAACGAAAGGTTAGAGAAGCCTTTATGAAGGAGTCGTAAATCACAGGAAAAACTGTCTTGATTACTTAGCAAATCTGAGAGTGGAGAAAAGGCTCTGGGACCAGGAAGTTCTCATCTTGTCTGTGATGCTGACTTCATTGTCCCAAATGGAAAATGGATGCTCAAAGAAATACAATGAAATTGTCTTTGTAATTCTAAGACCTACTCAGAGTATCCGGGCTGGGAATCATTATGTCTTAGTATTCTCCTTTCTCATTTCTTATCGAAGAAACCAATGCTGGTTATCAGACTGGTATCCCTGCAACACTCAAAAAGTCAAAAAAGCTTAGGAGCTGAATTCTGAAAGTGCATCTTGCCTTTCTATGACAGTGAACTGCTCATCACTGTGGCTCATTAGTTTGTTTTTGAAAAAGGAAATAGATCAGTATTGTAAACATGCCAAAACCAGTATCAGTATGAAATTTTCCCATATAGAACAAGAGAAAGTTAGTAGAAAGACTATAGATAATTTATACCTTTCCTGAGCTTTAATTTTCCTTGGATTCTGGAAAGCTGCATTGCATTTTTTTTCCCCCTTTGTCACAAGGCAAATGTGAAGATTAATTATTGAACGTTTCTAAATAGTTCAGCAATCAATGATAACTATCACTGTAATTTATGATAACTGAACACCAAAAAACTTTTTTTTGTAACAGAAAATTTGTAAGGTCAATATCAGCCCAGACTAGGCATAAAATTCAAATCTTCTGTGAAAAAACGACAAATCCACAACCCAAAACAAGAAAAATTTAATCAAAGAAAGGGAATAGTAATCAGAAACTTTGAATACAAATGTTTTCTTTCTTTAGGGGAAAACTCAGTTCATTCGTTCTACATTTTAAACATCCCTTGCAGTGATATGAATTCAGAGCAACACCATTGTTCTTGCATACAGTCTAAGAAATTAAATGAGCTGGAAGAGAAATACCAGACCACATTATTTTGCATTCTGTGGGAAATACAAAAGGGTATGTGATAAAATGGACTTCAACACTGTGACTGTGGATACTGAACTAGGACCTGGAAAACAGATGTGGATGATAAAATTATTTGAGTTTTACTAACATAAAAGTTTGTGGGGTCTTTTTGTTGGGTAGTTTATTTTTGGTTTTTTTTTTTTTTTTTTTTTTTTTTTTTTTTTTTTTTTAGTTTGCTGTTTCTTTTATTTTTCTCTTTTCCTTGATTAGAAACCTGAAAACACTGTATGGGTACACTCAGTTACCTAAATATCTTCACCTGCACCCCAGCTTTTTGGTTGGTCCTTCATGATTCACAGACCACTGATGCAGTGTCTGTTGCAGATGGGCAGTTTTGCAGTTTTATGACCATAAGAGAATTAATATCTTATTTCTATATGCTATGCTCTTTGACAAGTATGTCTAAATTGGCAATATTTAAAACCAAAAATATCTCATCTGCACTTCTTTTTCTGCTTGAGTCAAAATTCTTTGTCATACTTCCCTCTGTCAGTCAGTTTATGCCTTTACACACAAATGTGAATAGACAAGATGTTGAGTACAGAATCGCTTGTAAAAACAGATTCCAGCCTTAAAAAATTTCTGTTGACAATTTCTTATAACCAGAGTGTGAAGAGACCATGGAATGCTGAATATTTATAAAGCTTCTGCTAGAGACATGTTTATTTTTTATGTTAGAAGGTTAATCACACCTGCCTGACACCTGGCTTTCTGCCTGCTTATGGAAGCTTTCAGGGGTTTCCTTGGGCTTGCCAGCAGAAACTCACTAACTCAGTCTACCTGTGAGGAGATTCTCACTGCTTGATTTACTCATCCCCAGACATAACAGCCGTGAAATTTTGGTGTATTGAGCAGAGGAGGAAGAGACGTGGCTTTTGTCCAAGCTGGTCATGAGGAAAGCAGTTAGAGAATTCTGACTCTGTGGCTCCGGTTTGTTTGGATTACACTTTTGACAAAAAATATAATAATAATGAGGATAACGACAACAACAACAACAACTTAATTCAGCAATTTTTCCCCAAGAAGAAGGAAGATATCAATGGATAGTTCTGTGTAGCCACAAAAAAAAAAAAAAGACCTATACATAGTTTTTTCCTGTTGAATGTTGAGATGTGCATTCCATTACTGGTTTTACTGTATTACTGTAAAAAAACTTTAGTCTTCACACATCTCAGCCTTAATTATGTCTTTGATGATCTTCAAGTTCTAATATCTAAAGCTTTTATAGTCTGCTAGTGATACAGATAATGAATGAATTTGAGCATAGTCAAGGAAGCTCTGGTGGAAGTTATGGCTGTGTAGCTTGTGATGAGAGGTCTCTGAACACCCAGACAATTTCTCCTGTTGTTGTAAAGTGGCATCTAGAGCTTCCATCAGCTAATTCCCTCTCACGTGTTCCCCATTTAGTCCATACAGTCATCTCCCATGATCAGCCCACCTGATTATAGTTTTAGATTAGAGGAGGTCAGTAGAAAGGAGTAGTCAGAAAAGTAACATAAATGACCCAAACATGCAAATTAAGAGACTATCTATTTAATATGACTTTTCCATTTTGTACCAGCTGCTTTTTCTGTCTTTATTAACCATCATTATTAATACCATAAACTGTATACAAATATATATCTCAAAATAAAGAAAATAATGTCTCCTTCAGTTATTACTATGGGTCTTATTCATGCTAATACATGCAATACCTTTGAGTTTGAGAACTCCTTTGAAAGTCAGTTGCCTCATTCATAAGGTGGGTGTAATTTTCCTTAACTTTTTGAAGGTTAATTTTTTATTGTTTACATATTACATTAAAGAATTAAACCTTAATGTGGATATTATTAATGTTATTATTGCATAAAAGTAAGTATATATAAGAATCATATAGTGTCTCCTGAAGTTAAAACAGTTTCATATGGAAACTATTACTGCAGATTGCTTGCTCTCCTGTATCACACAGTCATAAGAAGCTAGACAAGGTTAAAATTAGCATAAAGGGTAAAAATGAACTGGTCTACTTTTATAAGCTGTTCCTTGATGTTGTACTCTGTATCCTGAAAAAAATCCCAGATTTAGCCAAAATTTCCAGGCCACTGAATCCAATAAAAAGTAAAGTTTTGTAAAAAGTTGAATAATTAACTTTTTGCTAGTGACAATTTGTAAAATTTGCTGTAAGAGAGATGTGCATTTTTCTCCTTAACACCTGCTACTTCTCATTGCAGTCATTACACCGAAAGTTTGGTTTTTTTCCCCATACCTCATGATGTTCATCTTTTGATTTCCTCAGTGCTTTAACTCTAAGTAATTGTAGTTGCTCTCCTTAGTTCCTGCAAACTGGATAAAGAAGTCTATGAAGGAACTTATGTAAGAGGATTGCTTTTTGTATATATGAAGCATTTAATTTGTAGAATGTTTTATGGGGCTCTTTTACTGGATTCATGTAAAAATGCAGATTCCTAGCAATATTAACCACATGTACTAAATTTTTCTAAAATCTGAGTAAATCTGCTGAAATTTTTTCCTTAGCTAATCCTTTAATTCCTACATACTTAGCCTCCTTTGGGGACCAAATTAACTGGGGTTTTTTTTTGTTTTGTTTTGGCTTTTTTTCCAGAAAGCTTAATAGCAAATGGATAAAATGCTTTTTTAAAGAAAAACATCTGCATTTTGTAGGTCTACCTACTTGCAACCCAGGGTCATACAATTAGCTTAAATTATAAAAAGATGATACACATGTAAGAGAATGACCCTCTCTAGGCTGTTTGACAAAATTTTGTGCATAGTTCAATGCATAGGTAGATACTTTTTTCTTAGCCTGCAAAAAGGCAAAAACTTGCTATTTCATAGAGACTACAACTGTAACCTCTTTTTGTGGTAGCTGGATAAAGAATAGGGGTGCTCTTGCCATATATTTACCCTTTTACAAGAATCCATGTTAGTGTTGTCTTTGAAAAAAGAAAAAGACTGCAAAATATTCAGCCTGTCCCCCATTAGGGGATTTCTAAGGTCACAAAACCCCAGAGAATCCTTCAACATTCTCCTTGTCACTGTAAATTCCAATCTCATATCTGAGTCTCAATCTGTACAAAGTCTTACTTTATGCTGCATCATATTTGTGATATTTGTACAGCAAATAACCAGTATCTTTCTAATTCTGAACTTGGATGATTCTTGACAAATGCAGCAACACACTCAGAAATTTCACAGGCAGCAGTAGGATTAGTCCAAGCTGCTGAAGGAAGATGAGATTAAATGAGAAAAGTTGTGGGAAGAAATGCAGCGGGAAAGAAGTTCAGTCAAAAAGCATTACTAAGTGCAGAAAAGTAGATGAAGGTTGACACTAGAAGTTTCCTGCTGTCATTTTCTCTTCAGAGGATGAAATGGAAGGCTCCAGCATGGATCAGACTCGAACTGCAGAGTTACACATACTGGCATTTTATAATGGCTTCTTTACTCTCCACCTTTTTCACCTCCCTCTCTTTAGTTTTAAGGGACTTTTACCAGCCTTTATGGTGGCATGAACCAGGATATTCTACTGAAGGCAAATGTTTCATATTAGAAATCTGAACCCCAAGTCATTTTGAAGCCAAAGCTGTACTCCTACTACAAGTATTCTTTCTAGGTTTTATGTCCTTTAAAGGTCTCTCTCATAGTCCCAGCTGCTATACTGAAAATGACACTCCACAAATATAGGATCACCTTTGTTTGATTGTCCCTGCACCTTTGAGCTGCCTGGACTGTAACTGCAAAAGGCATAAGAAGATATATAGATTCATGGGACTGTCAGAGAGTCCTATTATACTGCAGTCCAAAAAGGCTTTTGCAATTAATCTTTGTTATCCATCTATTTAATCTTTTCAGCATTCAATGTTGAAATTTATTTGTTTTCAATATTACCTCTGCCATCAGTATTATTACTATTTTTTTCATCATCCTGAGTCAGTTTCTTTTCTGAAAGACCGTTTCTTTCTGATATTCCTAGAAATGAATGACATATAAGTATTGGATGCTAAAGTGTAACAAGAAATGATGCGCACCTGGATGCAAAGGTAATAAATCCACATCATCTGGACAGATGAGAAGCAGATGTTAAAGTTCCTGTGGGATTTTTTTTTTTTTTGTCAACTAAGGAATACTGTAATATGTCCATATTATTTTTGGCTAGTTCACTTGCTATGTGATGTTGATCCGAATTGATATTTCCAAACAGACCATTCATGCTGTTGATAATTCAGATTCCAGTGAGCTTGGTATGCCAGACTGCATATGCTAACATTTAATGCCAGACTGAACTTGCTGTGCTATTCCACAGGATGAATCACCATAAGGGAGTGTGGCTCCCCAGGTGTATTGTGCCATATGTTTCCTGGTGTAGTGAATAAAGAATACACAGTGTTTGACTCGCATCTTGCAGCGTAACTTCTACCATCTTCCTCGGCTTAGGTTCTGGGAACTCCATTGATAGTACATGTGTTGCTTCAGTGTAAATAAATGACACCATGCCGACTGTAGCAAATACCAGTGATGTTTCCACTGAAAATCTCAAATTCGCCTGCTTGGGAGAAGGTGAGGTACACTGTTACAAAACCAAGATAAAAAAGAGGGTAAGAGGAACTAGAAGATAATGCATGAAAAGGTCAGCATTCAGAGATCCAACTGGGTTGATCAACTGAGACATCCTGGGGTCTAGCGTAGGCCCAAAAATGTTCTGAAGCATTGCTGTTCACTAAAAATCTTTGTTTAGCTCTCCTGGAAACAAAACATGGTAGATTTCACTCTACTATATCATAAGTGTATCTGAATTTAGTTTGTTTTCCTTTTGCAGTTTTTCCCTTTGAAGAAGGAAAAAAGACATTTTTTTGTCTCTAGAGCCTAAATAGTCATGTTGCCATATAGGCACACTGATGTCACTGTTATCTCCACCTCTGATGAAAGTAATTAATTTTCTAAAATTTCCTTTTCATAACAAACTACTAGTTCCTGCAACAAATAGAAGGTGATAAACAATTATTTATATCTGATAAACTACCATGAATTGGTATCTTTGAGATGAAATATTATGACAGACTGGTGTAATGCAACTGTTTATCCCTTCTCTTGATCACAAATTGGACAAGAATTGGAACAGTTGGACAATAGCCCATCTCTAGCCACCATCTGCTTGTTGTAAAATAGCCGTATGTTGTATTTTCCCCTTTTCTTATTACTATTATTACCTCAATAAAAAAAAAATAGAATTAAAGATGTAACACAAATCAACAAAATGGAGGTAGCTCATCTGAATTATGCCTTGCTTAAAATTATGCAGATGCCCCTTTTTGTAACATTTTTTGCCTTCTACTGTGTTCTACCATTTGTTGTATTTCAAGCAGGTATCCAGCAGTGACAGGTGCCCATCTCTTCTCTCTTAGGGGATACTTTTAAAACTCTTCCTTTTAATTTGATTTTTAATGCAATATTGGAAGAACTATATCATATAAACTTTCAGCTACAAGTCCCAAACAGAGGTGTGTTGCTATATGTCTGAAATTATAAATTTCCCCCTGCTTTCAGAAAAGGTGGTACCAATCTGTAGACAGGCTCTGCTTTGCTCAATTATCAGTTCTGTCTGGGTAGGATGCTGATTCATTTTGGAAATTATTTGCCCTTCTGTACTATTTTTTTTTCTCCTCTGCCTTCAGTGACAAAGAAACTGTCACTTATCCTGTTTGCAAGTAACCTCCAGAAATAAGATACTCAGCTTGATTCCTTGTGGTGCTTTTTGGACAATAATGACATGACATGGAGTATAATTCATACTGTATGTCATATTCTGTAGAACTTGCTGTTATACTGTGTATTTGGCATCAACTACAAAAATACATAAATAAAAACCAACTGTCCTCTGATTCAGTTCAGGCTGCATTGACTGGGACAACTGATTCCCATGATTCATATCTTCCTAGTTCATCTATTATTTAAATGTTAGTGTAAACACATTGAAGTTCTTTCATACTTCTCAGCTCCCCACAAGAATGAGCCTAACAAACACTGCTGGTGGAGTGTCCTGATTGACGGTCCTTCCCCCAGAGATAGCAGAATTACAGTCACACTCATTCCAGTAAAAGAGCCAGAGGAAGTATGTTTGAAATTATCACCGCACTTCACCTTCCAGTATTTTCTCATATGAAGATGATTTCTGAAAAAAGCTCGTTTTCTCCGAGGACCAGATGCTTTCAGAATGATGGCCAGATTCAAATAAATAAACAAGTGTCTTTGTGAAGGATATTCATCTTTCATGCACAGAAACCTAAACCCTAAAGTTCTTGTAAGTGTCACTCACATCCTGAGGATGGCTTACTTATTAGAGAACACGCTGTTTTTGCCAGGCTTAAACACCAGCGTAATTTTTTTTACAGAACAAATCTTCAGAACATGGCACTTACACCCAACAAGTCTTGCCTAAGAAGTCATACTTGTTTACTCAGTGACTAGCTGCAATCCCAGGCAATATTTACTTTAGATAAATTTAATATTCTGAAGCTGTAAATGCAATCTCAGTTAATATTATGTTCTCTCCTAAAATTGTGGTGTTGATAGAAAAACATTGTGCTGTACAAGTCATTAGCAGATCCTGCCTATGGGATGGGATACAAGTAATAGAGGTAGGCAAATTATCTCTTGATTTTCTGCAGTTGGGAGATACTCCTGGTATTTAGATCTATCTATCCAAGTATAAGCCTGCACTGGTACTTTTCCAAGTTCCACACATCTAAAATCCAAGGGCTAGTTTAGTACACTGATGCAATTAGATGCCTAAAGCTAATCAAGATTTTTGCAGTGCTTTAAAACTAAAGAGTTTTAAAATAATCCTGCAAAATCTGCACTGGTTTGCTAAGCTGCTTTTCTAAACTAGTTTATATGGCTACACTATATCTTTTGTTTAATCTCTGAAGAATGTTGTTTTCTCCTAGGAGTTTCTGTGGCTGGATATCACCTCCAGCCATCATCTCAACCATTTTACTTCTATTACCTATTATTCATTTTACATCTAATATCTTTGCAAAATTGTCTGATCTGTTCCCATTAGTGTGCTTATTGTCCTTTAACTGCTCTGCTTCCTTTTCATCCTTATTGTTTTCCATAAAAGCAGTGGTTGATCTGCTTCACTCTTTTAATGATTTTGGTTCTTTCCTTCATCTCTTCCCCTTGCTTGACATGCAAAGCCACCATGGGGAAAGTGCTGTGTGAATTGCTAAGCATTCCTTATCTGTAGTCTAGCACTGAGATAATGATATGTTTCCTGATTTACTGGTTGGCATGACCAAAGTTTCCTTGGCCAAGAACCTGTAATTTCTAGTTACTTTTACTGTTTTTCGTCTTTTCTTTATCAACACAGGTCAGATGAAATTGGGCTATTTAATACATTATTATGCAGAGTTTTAGTGAGAGCCACCCTCTTAGCTCCATTCATATTCACCTTCTGTGGTGCTAGACTTGCTTGAACAAAACCTTTCCTGACCTTTCAAATCTTGTGTGAGAGTGGATGTATAGACATAGAGAAGAGCTCTGTGGATATGAACAGTACTAGTGCAGCTGCAGAAGGTGAGAAGGGGAAAGAGGAACACAGAATATGCTCTATGTTCTTTGCAAGTCTGCATTCTGCAGGTTTCTTGGTCAAATTAAGGCTGTAACTTCCATGTTGCCCGCCCTTCCTTCCTTCCTTCCTTCCTTCCTTCCTTCCTTCCTTCCTTCCTTCCTTCCTCCCTCCCTCCCTCCCTCCCTCCCTTCCTTCCTCCCTTCCCCCATTCTGTTTTATTTTACTATCTTCATTCTAATCTTCTCCCTCAGCTTTTGTAGTGGTTTTGCTGACTCTTATCAGTCTTCCATGGCTGTTCCTTTGGGCTTTATTTGAACAGATCCCCATTTCCATTTCTTTCATTCTTGACTGGGAGAATGGACTTAGCAGGGTTTAACCCATTCCTCCATCAGTACAGCCCCATGTGACGCATACTCCTGTATCATGGTTTGTAATGTTGTGCTTTCTCCTTGTCATGCTTTCTTGATTCCTTTCATTCATCTATATAATGCCTATTTTTCAGTCTTTCCTGACTTCTCTTAACTCATCTAGGTACAGGTTTTTCCTTACCTCTTCAGCAGATCATCTGCTATTATATTATACAAGACACTACTGGAAAAATGTAGTTTTAGATTCTGTCTCTGTCCACGGTCTTCTTTAGTTTTGAATGTCCCCAGCAATTCTCCATTTTTCACCTGATCATATTCAGGTTCCGAAACTCTCTTGAAGCTTCATAACTTTGCCCTACCTCTATGTCCATATTTGCCCTTTTACATTATTTCCCCCCTTTTTATAGTGCTGTGCAGGTTTACAGTTTCTAACATACTGGTCTGCACATCTTGACAGTTTCTATCATAAGTCATGATTCTTCTGTGGCCCTCACACATGATTTGAGGTGACTGTACCGGGCATCAATTTTCAATCAATGGTACCAACAAATTTTCATTTCCCTTGCCATCATTCCCATTTTTTATCTGTTCTGAGACTATACTGGATACTCTTTAGAGCAGATTGATGGACCTATTTGACCACCTAATAGAAAAAGGCCTTGGTGTTCAGTGAAGCTTTGCCTTGAAGTAGCGTCAGTACAAATAAATAAGTTTTCATTATCTCGGTGCTGCTAATTGCTCTGAATTGTACCAGACAGGTTCAGTTTTGTTTTTCAACTTGCCTTTCTTCTGCTGACAGGAAAAATAAAGAGGAAAAATATATCTCCACAGCCTCAGAAAAAAAAAAAAAACCTGACGATTTTCTATTTTGTTAGCTGGTACTTGTTCTGTCATTTCACTAGATGAAATAATGTGCTATACATTACATTAAAGGGCCTTATCTGAATTTATGTACTCAGAGGCTTATTACTTATAACAGTCAGAGACAAATTGGCATTTAAATAATGGCTTATTCATTAATATATGCACTGAAGTACATAGTCATGTTATGGAAGAGCTCAAACAATTATCATGCTCAATAATATCTCATAATGAGCTGGTACTCAATATCATATTGACCTTTCTGTACTCTTTGAAAATTGTTAAGGATGAGAGAGATGTAAGATCCCATAGAGCCTTTTTTCCCCAGGAATATGATTTCAAAAGATGTGATTAAGGGGTGTGTCCTCCTCTGTTCAAGGGAAAATAGTGATGGTTATTGTTTGTAGTCACAGGCCTATCAGACCCATAAGACCACTGCTGAAGGTAGTACATTAAGGGCAATGAATAGCAGAATAGATTTATGAGTTTAATGCCATTTGTAAAAATAATTTTCTTTCAATTAGAAGTGAAATAAAGGAATACTTCATTTTATTTTACATTTAGCGTTAAATTAATTGTGGTAATTACCTTCCCCTTTTTTTCCCCAGTCTATGCAGACCTGATATTTCCAGGGCTCCTGAGAGCTTTGTAGACCTGCAATGTTAATCCATAAGCTAGATCAGTCTGTGAGAGATCCAAGGTTGTTTCTGATTGTAGGGACCAGGCAGTGTCTACAGGAGACTTCTGTTCCTTCTTCCCCTGCCGTAGTGTAATAAAGTCTTCATTGCTCAGATGGGTACCTTCCTTCAGAGGTCTCTCAGCTTGAAGCCTGTGATTTCCCATGAAGCTACACATCAATTAACTGGGATGAGAAATGGGAAAAATTAATTCCAGGCCTCCTTATTTCTATAGTCAGTGCCAATACATCCATAGAAGCACATACTTCACCACCACCACAGTGCAGTGTCAGTAACTTTGACACAACATCCATTTCCCTAGAAGGATCTGTAGATAAACATAAGGTATGTCAGACCGCAGTTTTGAACCTGATGCATTGGCTCTCCTGGTGGATGAACTTGGCCACACTGAAGTTCTGGATTACAAATGGAAAGAGTGAGAGGATGTCTTGGTCACACAAGCCTGGAAGGACCTCAAATTCACACACTCTGTTTTAAACTGAAACAGGAGGTTTCAGTGTTCTTCCAGAAGCTGCCTGCTTGAGATAAACTGCTAGACATATGTCTAGCTCTTGCTAGGGTGGTGGATGTGTAATTCTCACCGGTTCTTTCCCTCTGTATCTGTAATATAAGGAAATAATGATCCTTTTGGCCTTGTGAATGCTGAAACCATTTTGTTTCACAGCTTCCACTGAGCATTGGAAAGTGTCACTCCTGCCAAACTTTTCACATGGTGTTTTCAATTTGTGGCATGGGCCTCAGGTACCTTCATCTGACAGCAGTGCTGCACGTCCAGTGATGTTGTTCTGTAAATCTGGTCTCTCAGTCTTAACTTCATTAGAGATATAAAACTCTCCTTCAAGAAAATTGTGCTTCACTGGGGAGTATTTCTTGCAGTAACCAGGTATTAATATACATATCAAGACCACAATCACACACATTCAAAAACACCATGTCAGAGAGAAATAGAGGGATTTCAAAGGATTTTTAGAATGAGAGAAACTCAGGGAGAGCAATATGCGCCACCCCTTTGCGAGCCAGAGGTTAGCACGCTGGGGATCAGGGCTGGAGCATGCACCTCTGGCTCTTGCTGAAGGATGAATTCTTTGGCTAGTGGAGTTTTCATATGTGAACACTCAAAGTGGAAATATCATCTAAGACACCTTAAGTAAGAGTAGTTACAAGTAAATGCACATTTTTCCCCACAGCTTAAAAAAGGACTATTTGTACTCAAAAAAAATCGGAAAAAAGCATGACAACCTCTTTACAAACGGCAAAAATGTTAGCATTATAGGTGTAACCTATTTTTGATGCACATTGCTATATCCCTATTAAAACTCATACAGCTAATAAGAAATATATTGGTTGCAGTGTTCTCATTTTGTTTTTAGTGGTCTTACACAAATACATTTAAAACAACCAAATCTCTCAGTGGCCAGCAAAACTTAATTAAAACATACAGAAAAAATTTTACATTTTAGGAATATGCATGCATCTGTGTGTAAACATGTTATGTACACGAAAATGCACCTCACCACCCACAACATGCCTCCAACTCTTTTCCCCCTGCAGTATAAAAAAATCCAGTCTGATTTTCTCCAAGTTTTGTTATTAAAAAAATAGGGCAGTGAATGCCAATTTTCATCTCTCGGCAAATGTTTATAGCCAAGATGTAAACCCCTGAAAACAGGGGTTTATAATTTAAATGCTGACACAACCTTAACTAGAGCAATGGGAACACTGTTGCCATAATAACTGCCATTCTCTGGAAAGTATTTATGGCAAGGCTTCAACCTTTCTTAAGGCAGAAATTCAGGCCTTTGGCTGCCATTGACTGTGGGTAATGGCAGTGAGACCCAGATTCCTGGGGATGGAGCCATCAGTACTCAGAAAACAAAGCCATTTTAACATGCCTGCTAAACCTGTTCGTGACCTAGGCATGTGCTGGATCCTGCAGCTCTGAAGGCAATGGAAGTTTTTTCCAGTGGTTTGAACAAGAGCAGGTCTGAGTCCCCTGTGTCCATCAATATCACATTCTTTTGTTCCTATCAGGACCTTCCAATAAAACCTGTTTATATATCTGTCTTTCCTAATTGAAACCAGAATATCTTTCTTTGCCTCCCACTTAAACAATGCTGGAATTAATATCTTTTTACACCATAAAAAGTACAATGTTACAATTCTGTAAATATACTGAAGGAAAGACTGAATATGAGATTAAATTGTGACCTCTACTTATAAAGACACAATTGTTTTATAAATTTCTCTTGTGCTTGCTTGCTCCTTCTCTCTCTCCCTCCTTGTCTTTTTCTCCATTCCTTGTTCTTTTACTTCTTTCTATATGCCAAATAAAAATAATAGCAAATCCTGGCATTTTAAAGATGTGAATTAAGGAGGATGGAAATGTCTTACATATAAAAATATTGCAAAATTCTAATGTGTTAAAAAGGAATATAGTTACATGTAAGTTTACAGTCTCATTCAATTAGAATTCAGAGTTTTTTTCTCAATGGGACACAGATATGTCTCAAATCCAAACATAATAAATGTAATATGAAAAAATATTCTGATGAATATTTGTCATATGCTGTCCAAAAAGTTGCTGAAGCTTACTTTTTCCCAAATACTCTGGCCTCAAATGCCCAGGATGAGGATGGCTCCATTCCATTGACATGGCTAAAACCAGAGCTAAATTTAGTGGCTTCAGATGCCAAAGGATTTTCCAAGCTCAGAGGGACAACCCCCCGCAAGACATTTCTGATGTCTTGACTCTCCAAGGCCAGAGCTGAACTGTTTCTTTTCCTGTATTTTCAAATCTTGCCTTATTTATAGCCAGCATCAATGAGAACAGCTTTCAGTTTCTTTCGACTTAGTATGGAGAGATTAGATCTTTGTATTTCGGCTTTAGGACCTGTGGCATCAGAAACTCAATGTTGTCACCTGTTTCCAGTTTCAGCCACTTTGAGGAGAACAGGAAAATTGAGAACAGGGAAGTTTAGATTTTTGGGACCCAGTGCTGCAAGGAAATATCCCATTGCCACTTCTATTTGGCAAGCTCTCCCATGTGAATATGACTGATGTTTTTTTGTGGCCTAGATAATAAAGGACAAGGTAATGGAGAAAAACATGACAATTTGGTGTCAAATTGCAAAATGGGACAAACAGTGTATTTCAGATAATACAGCAAATATTGTATGAGAGGAAGAGTTCTTTCATGTAAAATATTCTGAGGCTTTCTGAGCCTCATGGGACTTTATATACAAAACTCTGAAGATTTGCACACGTTTCAGAGCAGGGCTGCAGCTCTGAGTTTGAATTTGGATTACAACTGTCATTTATAGTAGCACTTTCTTGCTTATAGCACCATCAGAGAGTAAGGCAAACAAGATGAATTTACCTGTAGTTAAAGATCGACCTGTTTGGTGGATTAAAAAAACCTCTTCTCTTTAGGAATGGCACTTGAAAATTTTGTGCCAGCTTGAATTTGCTCTTTAGCAGGCATTCTGGTCTTTTTATGGAGTCTACAATTTTAGCTATTATTTTTAGTTCTCTCAGAAACAGATCTGAGCATTTAAGTTGGGATATTTTATTTTCCCAAAATTACTACAAGGACCAAAGCCAGGATATGAGTCTGCTGCTTCTTTGTAGGTAAAGTTCATATAGATATTCCAGAGGTGAAATTTATCAACTCAAATAATATTTAGAATATGTAGAAGTGACTACTTTTATTGTCTTCCAGAGGATATCTAAACCAGCTGCTAGGAAATGCTGAGTATATTTGGAACCCTGTGTTTCTCTAGGCTTTGATGTTTCTTTGCAGCTGTGAGTGAGATGCCTTTGTGTACCCACTAGCCTAGTTCAGGTTTCGATATGTTGTCCTAAATATTGAACATTGTTTGATGTTTTTTTATCATAAGACAGTCTCATTCACCATCTGTTGATTAGTCTTATGCTGTGCCATTCTTACACCTATCCATTAAAACAAAGTCCTTGTGCAAGAAATGGTGCAAGAACTGGAGCCAGAAAGATAAAATACGCAGGAGAGGCCAACTGTGAGACAATGAGATGTGTCTATTGTGGAAACAGGAAAGTTCCTATGTTTCAGTTTTCTTTCTAATGTTGCTAATGGATTTTATCCTAAGACTGTTATGTGGAAAATACATATTCTAAGCAGGCCCTCGGGAAAGAACTATTTTAGCTTCCCCTCCTCTCCAGCAGAGTGTTTTGCCTATTAGATTACAGAAATAGACTCCCCTTTGCAATTTTCTTCGCAGGCCAAACAAATTCCACATTCCTGGCTGCATAGGAATGGCACAGCTTCAATGAAACCTGCAGCAAGGGCACTCTCCAAAGAGGTGGGAGCTGTGGATTTGTATCCATTCAGGATGATGATGCTGTAGTTTTTCAATTTCCAGGGCAAATCCTGTAAGTAGAACACTATGATTTCAGCAGGATGCAGCAGGACCCTGTTTGGCAGGTGTTTGAATGGATCTGAATGCCATGCTGTACTGCATTCAGAGTGCCCTTCACAAATTAAACAGGTTCAGATATCTTTTACTGTCTTCTGTCCTCATGGGTGTTAACAACAGGTGCCTTGTTTGGGCTTTTGAGGTGATCCACAGAGGAGGTAGATGTCAAACTGCTCAACTTCTTGTTAGAGACAATTCTGTTTTCATGCCAGAACAGAATTTAAGATACTGAAATAAGTTCCCTTGCAATACATATTTCTTTACTCCTCTAGATGTCCAAGTGATTACTCAAAGAGTTGGGACAGTTTGTGGCTTGCTATTGTGAACAAAGGCAAGTACATTTCAATTAAATACTGCTTTAAGAATCTTATGTCTTTTGAGCTCTCTGTTTTTACTAAAAAGAGCTTGCATGAAGTTAGAAAATTATCAGAGAGGGGTTTGATATATGCTGCATCTCATGGATCCTGAGTTACTCTGCAGCTTATTCAATGAGACCACCACCATTTCCTCAGGGTCTATTTTTTTACACGTAACAAGGAGAAAGAATAATATGCTTCCCTCTTTTCCCAATTTGTTTAATAGCTGTAATTTAAACTATTGAAATCTTGATTAAGAAGTTCAGAAGGTGGAATTAAAAGAAGCCAAGGGGTAGAGTCAAGTACTTCAAACACCTTAAGAAACCCTCTAATTTTTATAAAAAGGATTACAACTTTGAATTAGTTGATGCTTTACCCCAAGGACAATCTATGAGATTTTATCAGGATTCATTATGTTTTAACTTCATCTTTGAACTCTGATAATCTGTGAGAGTTCCCTAGTCTTTTGAACACAGAAGTTAGAATAAACAGTCAAGTGTGAAGCTTACTAGTGTTTGTTTTGAAACTTGTACACAGAAAGCAAAATAAGCATTTTCCCTTGGCCACATCTGGGCTCTGTAGCATGAGCTGTGTTAGATGCCTTATCCTTTAAAATCAAATCTGCAATCCTTTCTTGTACTTTTACAAAGAAATTGTGCAGAAGATATTTGCATTTTAAAGTCAGCTTATATCCAAACTGTGGGGAGGGAGAAAACCACTTGAACTTGGTTTGTGAAAGATGTGGCTGTTCTTCTTTCATGAAACATTCCCTGCAAAGATTGTTCCTTGCATCCTAAGGTGGGTCTGTGTGGGAGAGAAGTGTCTACTGCTGGTTACTGTGGTCTGAAAAAGAAGACAGTGTCACACTGCATCTTCCCACTGTTGCTGACATCCTGCATACTGCAGGGCACACGCTGTTTTTCTTACTCACCCTTGCCATTTTTTCTCTTTGTTTGTTAAACAGTTTACCTAGTTTCCCTGTTCATCTGGGAATGGTTGCTGGAAGGAGCTAAGTGGAAATAAGGTTGTTGTGGGTGTATTGAAGACCAGTTTCTTTTAGGAAACATCATTGTAGTCTATATTCATATTATTCTCAGTTTAAAGGGGGAGTCTGTATACTGTTCTGTAATTGTGTATCTGTGTTATGTGTTTCCTCATAAGATCTATATTTTAACAAGGAGTACTGCTTTTATTTAGCCAGAGAGATTGGGATTGTCAGGATCCAAAAGCTCCAGACTTTTTTGTCACTGCTAGCAAAGCAGAAAAAATCCACATTCCTGTTGCTCGGGCCTGTAGAAAAGGAAATTAGCATATGACAATAACCTAGCTGCAAAACTAGGAAGACTGTATTTTATCCATGACAGCTCCTCCAGAACGTTTTATCCTTGGCTCTGACTCAGTAGGATCAATGCTATGTCTTAGCTAGGTCTGCACATAGCATACTCTTTTAGTACTCACCCTTTTACGGCTCAGCTTACTGAAGCTGCGCACCAGGCTCTGGCAAATGCCTGACCACTTTCATATTTCCCTTTACCCACCTTTCTATCAAAATAACTTTCTACATTCAGACAAGCTAGTAAATCCACTTATTTTTGGTATCCTTACTCTTCAGAGTGGCCAAATAAAACAGATTCTCTAATAAAAGTGCACTGAATGTGGAGGGTATGGGGCAGACATATTATTTGTCCTCTTTCAATGCTATCTGTTCTTTTACTTTGGCACTTCCACCCTGAGCTGTTCATGATCTATAATGAACCCTCTCTCACTGTGTGGGCCTCAGTGGTTTATTTGATTTGGAGCAGTATGGGCTGAATGCTGGCAAGAAATTAAAATACAAATGTAGGTAAAATAACACTGCATTTTTGTCTGTTTTTAGAGAATCTCTCAGGTCACTAAAATATTGTGAACACCTACTCCAGAATTTACTTTTTGCTTGAAATTCTTTAAAATAAAGAAGTTTTAGTATTAGCAAAAGAATATTTAAATATCTTTAAGGTTTTGACAGAAATCAACAAAAGCATGGAAATGCCCAATTAAGGCAGAAATGCACCATATGGACTTGGATGTGATAAGTAGTAAGCAAGCTGTTATAGTGACACCCTGCTGTGGTTAGGTGTGGAACACATATGTCCCTGTTAGGGTTTATCTACAGATGTTTTCGTTTTGTAGCTCTGTTTGTTCTACCAGATATGAAAGGATTGAAATAGGGAGGACGGGTGAGATTTTTTTTTTCTTCCTTGGTGCCTTCTATTTTCATATTTGAATTTATAAATATTATTAAACATAGTCACATGAAGTCACACAGTGCTAGGAGCTGTTCCCTGCTTGCACTCTTGTTCACAGAGATGTGTTCACAATTTAGTTATTTGCCAGTCCTGGAATTTCTGCTAATTCATGTTTGAAGCAGGAAAGACAAACACACTTCACTCTCAACCCACAAGTTTTCTCACTTTTACCCTTCTGATTCTTTTCCCGCTCCTACCATGGTGCAGTGAGGGAGTGGCTGTGTGGGGCTGAGTTGCCAGCTGGTTAAACTGTGACAGTCCTTTTTGGCACCCAGTGTGGGGTTTTAATTGACTATCTCCCATACTTGCCATGGGGCTTCCTTGCCTCACTGTGTATTAGAGACTAGTGCTGGTTACTGGCTGCTTTTTCCTTTCACTGCTTCTGTCGTGCTGTGGTGCCAATCACCCCCCTCTGCTGTACCTGGGATAACACCAGGTGAAACACCTGGGCTGGATGGTGGCCAGGGCATTGCTGCTGTTTCTGTGCTCCTGTACTGGACAGGCTGGAACCACAGCGGGAACTTGAATCAAGAGGATTGTGACCTGTGGATGAGTCCATGCAGGAGCAGGAGACCCTGAAGCATCTGTGGCTGTGGATAAGCCCATGTCAGAACAGGTGCATGTAGAAGTCTCTGTGGCCATGGTTATGTCTGTGCCACACCGACTGTACCTCTGAAGGGACTGTGGCCAGAGGATAAGTCCACACTGGAGATGCTACACCTCGAAGCATGTGTGACTCTGGTTAAGTCCATGGTGCAGCGGGTTGAGACTCTACTATTAAAATTAATAGAGAGATGCCTTTGACCAAATTAAGGTGCAAACGAGACCATATGCCAAAGTCAATAGTATGGATTTTTATTTAAGAGTAAATGTGAGGTAGAAAGAGACAGGGAAAAGAGGGAGGGGGGGAGATAGAGAGTGATAGATAAACAGATTAAGTAAGAAAAATATCACCATTCTGTAGATTCCAAAAACATCCTGTTGATCCTCATCTTCTCAGTGATTACAGTCCTGGCAAGGTGTTAATTGCAGACTGTATCCATCAAATGGTGGGGAGGAAAGAGTCTGTGAAACACTACGTCCATGTGGTTTATATTATGCTGAGCCTCAGGTGAGAATACCCAGGTACCTCCCCTGGGGCAGGGAGTTTCACACTGGATGTAATGCTGTGGATCATGGGACACTTCCAGAGTCTTGACACCCTCCAAATTGTTGCAGCTCTCTCTTAGTAAAGTGTTAGGAGGGGAGTTTTCACAGTTGAGTCATTATGTAAGGAAGGATATGGGCATGACAGGGACTTATCCCACCTCACAGGATTTTATTTGAAGCACCTCTTATCAGCCTCTTCCCTTTACTGGAAACCCAGTTTGTAGCCTCAGATGTGCATGCCCGTCTACACCTGGGAGGCCACTCTGTGCATCACTAGCAAAGCACCCAGCCTGTTATTTGAGCCATTAGCACCAATAGTCCAGTCTCCCACAGCACCTGGTCAAATGTTTGAGTCATTAATCACCAGCAGTCCAGTCTCTCACATGAGGTTGTACTGGAGCACCTCAAAATGTGTGGTCATAGGTAAGCCAAGGAGAGAACAGGACACCCTGACTGCAGCCATGGTAAGGCCAAGCTGGAGCAAGTTCACACCTGAAGGCACTGCAGCCATTGGTAGGGCTTATATCCAGCTGCATCTCTAAAGGCTTTGTGGCCTATGGAGAAGGCCATGCTGGAGGAGGTGACTCCCAAAGTGACTGTGAATAAGCCTATGTTGCAGCAGTTATACCCCTGGAGAGACTGGGGCTCATAGAGAAGGCTCCACTAGAAGCAGGTACAGTCCTGAGGGATTGCAGTCTGTGGATAAGTCTAAGCCAGAGCAGGAGCAAGGGGAGGAGTTCATTGCAATGGTAAACACTATGGTCTGGTCCAAAAGGACCAGGGGTCGAGGTTGTAATGGAAATACAATGGGAATTATTATAACAGGAATCATGTGAACGAATGAAAGAGAAGTTTTACAAGAAGTGCAAGTGCAGCAGTGACTTAACCTGAGCTGGCTTTGGTGGCCAATAATTCCACACAACAGACCACCTCTACTATTCTGAGTGACAACCATAACAGATGGAATCCAAAGTCATGGACTAAATGATCTCAGTGGATATTTTATGGACAATCTACATGTAGTCCATAGACTAAGGGAGTGATGTTCTGTATTATATCAAGGCGTGGGAAGGGGGGTGGTTGTTAACTAGGTTATATTGGATAGTGTGGGACCTGAACACAGTGTAAATGGAAGAAGGGGTGGAGAATGTGCTGGTTTGGGCTGAGATAGAGTTAGTTTTCTCCACAGTAGCTAGCATGGGCTATGTTTTGGATCTGTGCTCAAAACAGTGTTGATAGCACAAGGTTGTTTTTCTTACTGCTGAGCAGTGCTTACATGGAGTCAAGGCCTTCTCTGCTTCTCACCCCACCCCAGCAGTGCAGAGACTGGGGGTGCATGGGAAGTTGGGAGAGGACATTGCCAGGACAGCTGACCCCAACTGACCCAAGGATATTCTGACCCAAGGGATATTCTGCACCATTATTGTGTCATGCTCAGCATATAAAGTTGGGTGAAGAAGGAGGAAGGATGGGGAGGTTTGAGTGATGGCATTTGTCTTCCCATGTCATCATTATGTGTGATGGATCCCTGCTTTTCTCTGGACAGATGAATGTCTGCCTGCCCAAGGGAAATGGTGAACGAATTCCTTGTTCTACTTTGCTTGTGTGCATGGTTTTTCCTTTCCCTAATGAACTGTCTTTTTCTCAAGCCACGAGTTTTCTCATTTTTACTCTTCTGATTCTCTCTCCCATCCCTATGTGGGGAGACTGAGTGAGTGACTATGTGGGACTGAGTTGCTCACTGGATTTAAACCACTACACACACTTATAGAGGATAGAGGAGCAAATAAATAAAACGAAAAGTCACAACTTGCAAGGTTTGCCTGATTCTGTGGGAGTGTAATTCTGATGTTAGTGCTGCTGTCTTCGTTTCAAGCAGTGAAGGAAATAAAGGGCTCTCTCAGGATGCATTAACTAAACTACTGCCATAGGCCCTCCATATGCCCCACGGGAAATCAGGACTAGGCTGACAAACACTTCCTTGGCACATTGTCTTTGTGTCTCTTTTCTCCTTTTTTAAGGATAAGGCCACAAGTCTATGGCAAGCCTAAGAAACAAATAATGAACTGGTTTGCATCTACCTTGTTTCCTACCCAGCCTAGCCTCTTTTATTCACACAGAAGGAAAACAACTAGGGGCATGACATGGCAAAGACTTCTAGGATTATACACGTATAGCTGCTGATGACAAAGAGACCTTTCTAAGTTCTGTCAAATTTTAACATAAAAGGTGGTTAGACAGAGTGATAACTGGAGTTTTTTGAGTAGCTGGGTGTGTAAACACAGGCAAGCCAGGATATCAATGTAAATTATTATTAATGTATGAAAGAAACAAATTTAGGTTTCTTATGAAGCTGTCTGTTTTTGTGCTTAGAAAGGGATTTGAATAAAAAGAATTGTTTATTGTTAAATAATTGAAAGAACACATGAATGTACAATTTTGGCCCTTATGAGGAAAATGACAAATCTCCCAATAATTTCTGTAGCATTAGGATTTCACCCCAGCTTTCTCTTCCTGTGCTGTTAATAACTGGGTATATTACCTGGGCCAAATCTAATGGCCTATACAGGTCTCCCCTATAATCACTAAAATGGAAACTGGTACTGTTCTTTTCCTACTTGTTCAAAGAGAATAGAGATCCTTGCACAAGAGGTGTTATGTGTGTGCCCGTGTGATGATTTCCATCATGGTTCTGTAGCTACCTAGTGCTAAGTAACTTTTTCTTTGCTTCCATTTGACTTTGCCAGTTTGGTGTCTTTATGACATAAAAATGCACAACAAAATGGCAATTGTTATTGGCAACGGTCACATTGTTATTATGAAACAACACCTCCCCTCAGCAGAGAAAGGGTCTCAGTGAGATATCAGAATATTTAAGCTGACTGTAAACTGGACTTTGGGCAAGTTGTAGTGGTGAGAAGAGGGAGGTGAGGGGTGAATTCTGACTGGGATCTAAGGAATGCTGATGACTGACAAATACAAAAGTAGAGGCATATTCTCACCCATCCTCCTTAGGATTCCGCCTGTTGCCCTTCACCAAATAAGTGATCTTTGGCACACAAAAAGTGTTTCAGCTCCATTTTCAGTTTAAGTAGTCTTCCAGAGTGGTTGTCGGATATATATTGGACATCCATTGACCCCTTAGGATCCTTCTTGAGGTAGACAGGATTTTCAGCTTTGTTTTGATCAGCTAATCTGCTGCTTTATCCTGTACTATTATTCTTTTTCCCCAAGTTATCAACTGCTTTCTAGGCCTCTTCCTCCTGTGAGGTCCTAGTTATTTTCAATGCTTAGGGTTTACCATCCCCCCAGTCCAGGATCAAATAGGCTGGCAACTTTCACAAACACTATATCCATCTAAAAACATATTTATTTAAAAAAAAGTAACAAAACCCCCTGAAATTGGAACCAGAAATTATTGTGGGGACACGGGGGATGGAGGAAAAACCCTTGGTGGCTTAAAACTAATTTCATGAACACTAGAAATATAAAGGAAAGGCTTAAGCATGAGAGAATTTTCTATATGCTGCATATTGCAATCACAGGAGGACAATAACTCAGGCCCTCTCAATCAATTGCAATCTTTTATAGTCTGCCATTGTAAAGCATTTTGCACACTGATTACACAGCAGCTGCTGAGACCCGAACTTCCTGAAGCTCAGAACAGCTGATCCCAATGAATAAGTAACCAGTCTGCTAAGACTCACAGCACCTGACCTACTTCTCAGAACTTTTCCCAAAGGTGTCACATACCAGTATATAATTCCCCCAACAATCAAACCATGCAGTGGTTTTTATACTGTTCCATACGCCAAAACTCCCTTTCAAGAACCTCCTTTCCCAAAGATCATTTGTATGTTGAGTCATACATCATGTAATAATTTTTGTCTGTAATTGCTCCCAGTTGTGAAGCTCTCATACATACTGAAAAATCAAGGAATTGGTGAAAAACTAAAGATCAATATGCAGCTTTGCTTGCTTTTAGGATCCCTCAGACTACTCTTCAAAAGTGCTTGGAAAGGTATTTTTCCCCTCACTTCCCTATTCCAGCTTGGACTAGAATCTTTAACCTACAGTGATAGAAACAATGGCCTTTTGCCTAAGTTCCCAGAGACTGATAAATCGTTTCTGACTTTGCTACAGATTTCCTGGCTGATCCTAGGGAATTAACGTAGGACTCAACTAAATAAGGGGATGTGGAGCTTTTAAGTCCAGTGCTGCAATGCCTAAATTATAGGCTCCTGGCCCTTCGATTAAGTTTTAAAACCTGGAGCTGGAAATATAACTACACACTGCACAAAGAAAATTAGATGTGTGAGTAAAAATATTAAAGACCTTTTGACAGTAAAAAGGTGAGGGATCAAGTTGAAGCGAACAGGAGATTATCCCTAGAGGTAGGCATCTGTTAATGCTGAACATAACATTGCTTGTGGAATACCAGCCTTTTTTGTTGCTTCTGCAGGCATTGTGATTGCATAATTCTCTTATAAAAGTAGATGCCTACAATTACTCTTTGAATAATAGGCTCTTACTTTAAAGACTTCCATGCCTCTGGTGCTTGTCTTTAGGTAACAATAGGTTGGTGCGTTCATGTGAGAAGTGGGAATTTTAATTCACTCTTCAGCTTAGTGAGGCTAAAACTTTTATCATGAAGAATTCCACAGTCAACCTCTAAACCAGTTACCCAATATATGGGATTTGTTGTACCCTAGTTAGTGCTATCTCATCACTGGTAAAATTACATTCACAGTCTTGAAAGGAGAGGCTGGAAAGAAGAACTACCTTTTTGTAGGTGAATGCATGGCATCATTCTCTCTCTTGGAGTTGGCTGGATTTTGTTTGGGTTTTTTGTTTGGTCGTTGTTGTTTTGTTTTATTTTCAGTCCCTGCCACTCTCATTCCTCTACAAGTGGAAAGAAACCAAAGCTGAGTGTTATGCAACTCCCAGTGTCATGGGGCCCTCTTTGCAGCTAGGCTTCTACATGTTGCTCTAATCAAGTAATTAAAACAGTCACAAACACTGCACAACAAGTTATCTATAGTACTTCCAATGAGAATAAGAATAGAAGGCACTGCAATTTCCACAAGAAAGCTTTTCAAGATTTCCAGCCTCTCCTTTTTTGGCTAGGATACTAGTGGAAATACCTAAGATCTGAGATGTAAATTTAAAATTTCAACAATTTCATAAGGAAGAATTCATAGAACTGATGTATTGATCACAGTAGTTGGAGCTGAAATTCAGCTTTCTTTGTAATTTACTGTGACAGCTGCTTGTACAAAAACATATTTGTTTTGGTCAGAAATTTGTAATTTTGATTTAATATAAAGCCAGTGATCTGATCTGTTCTTTAGATTGATAAATAGATAAATTGATTGAAAAGATCTAGTTATTTCAACATCAATATTAGTCTTTCTGAAACTTTCAAAGCTTTGAAACTCCATCTCATTTTCTCGTGAAATGTTATTTGTTCGATGGATCTCTAGTGAACATAAAAATCAAGCCAAGTTTGAAGTCTTTGACATAAATCAATGTACACGGTTGACTAAAAAGATGAAGGGACAGCATGGTCTGGCAAAAGCATTCGTGTGTGTGCTCTAGTTTAACTTAATCCTAAAGGGACTTAAACACTTTAAATTCATCGAGTAGATGATTAAATGCTTTGAGGAATCTAAACCAGAGGTCCACTGACTGCACCGGATACCCACACAACAGAAGTCTGGCAGAAAACACATAAAGAGAAAGGAGGTACTAGGACCTAAAAAACCCCCAAATCATAATGAAGGGCTAGATGACAAATATTCTAAAAATATCCCCCCCTACTGTAGAATAGAATTAAATTTTGAAAGAAAAATTAAAAGAAAAGAATAACAGAACTAATATATTTTTACCCAGAGTCTGTGGATATTTAAAGTATGAAATTAATTTTCTTTCAAATGCTGTGTTAATGGGTGAGTTTTGAAATATTGCTTTTTGGCATAATGTCTGTTTACTTTTCACTTTCATGAGCAAATCTGTGAACAATAATGCTAAGCTTCAAAGTTAGGATAAAACAAAGAAAAACATAGTGGGAGGTAAATGGAACTGAAAACTAAATTCAGCTTTTTTGCAAGAAAAAAATACAATAGTTTGGATAATAGACATCAAGAAGGATTTAGAACTTGCCATCATACTCATTAAGTTAGAAGCAGGTGTGCACTGCATCTGTATAAGAATTTCCCAGATTAAAAGAAAGGAGGGAATTCTAATTTATGCCTATTTTGGTGAAAATGGTGAGAAATCATTTTTACAAGGAAGTGAGTAAAATAATGGGCTTCAGCTTACTGCATTTCATTTCCTGTTCTGTACACAAATTTCCTGTGTGTCTTGGAACAAATTGTTTAACTCCTCTGTTCCTCAGTTCCCCTCTAGGAACAGGAAAAACAGCATTCCCTTACTTTATGGGAATTTCTGTGAGTGTAAATATTGTCAGAGACTTAGGAGTCTGTCTACTAAAAATTGCTTTAGGCAGGGGTAGATGAAGAGGTTCCTGTCCCTGCATACAAATTTGCTCCTACTGCCTGTATCAGGTTGGTCAGCACCTGAAATGTTGCATTTTTTTTATTGTTTCAGTTTCAGTGCTCAGTCTCAATACACAATTGACTTTGAGTCAATAGTTTCCTTTTACCAGTCTAGAGAGCTCAGGTATGAGCTGTGAATGCCTATATCATAACAATTTGCAGATATCACTGATAGCACAAAAGTCTGGTCAATGGAAACTTATCTTAAAAAACAATTCAAAACTTCCAAGTTTAAAATGGGATGGGTCATCTAGGGCTGTGACCTCAGCCAAAACAAATGAAAAGCATCCCAAGGCAAGTCAGGTCTTAGTGAGGTACTTGTGTGAGGGCTGTATCCTAAATACTGCCCTAAAAAGGGCCAAGGAGTGTAACCTAATTGTCACCCACCAAGCACAGGTTCTTTGATACTCTTGACACATTTTTTTGGTACTCTGAGAGAATGATTCCACTGGCAATGGTCAATGGTAAGTGTGGAGGTCTTGAAACAGTCTTTGGTTTGTATATGTGCACATTTTGTGCTGGAAATACATCTCTAGTTTACTTTGGACTAGGTTTGTATGTTTTAATCTGTACTTTTGGCAGTCAGGGACTGACATGCCAGACTCAGCTGTGTAGCTGTTCTTAGTCTGTCCTGAGGAAGCTAAATGAACTGCTAAAGTCACACAACACACAATGAGATGGAGTTGCAGACTATTCTGCCCTTCTGCTTTCTAGATTTTATTCCTCTGAAATCTGTTTGGAAACAAAAGAATGGTCCCTAGTCCCATTAAAAGCAATTTCTAAGTACGTTCATAACCTTTCTTCTGGACTTTTGAGTTAATCCTGCAGATGTTTTCCAGGCACATGAAGGACAAGAAGGCAATTGAGAGTAGTCAGCATGGAATTAAAAAGAGGAAGCCATGCTTGACCAACCTGATAACCTCGTACAGTGAAATGAGTGGCTCGGTGAATGAGGAGAGAGCAGTGAATATTGTCTATCTTGACTTCAGTAAGGCTTTTGGCACTGCCTCCCAATAAGGTCCTCACAGAGAAAGAATGTGATGAATTATACCAGAGGGTGGTGATCAGTGGCATGATTTCTATTTGGAGTCCAGTCATTACCAGTGTACACCCAGAGGTCGATGCTGGGTCTGATCCTGTTTGACATTTTTAGTTTCTGTGAAATCCTCACGACTCTGTGCCTCTGTGAAGTACCTGTACACTGAATCCTGCCTCATGGGGAACAGAGGTTGGTCTGCAGTTGCAGGGCTGTGATCTCTTTGGGATCACAGACATGTGGTGGATAGTTTATCTGATTGGAGTACTTCCATGGATGGATAATGACTCTTTAGGAAGGACAGCCTGGGACAGTGAAGAAGGGATAATTGTCCTTGATGTGAGGGAACACGGGGAATGCATGGAGTTCTGCATGCTTCTTCTGGGGAAGATGATGAACCAGATAAGACAGCATGGTTCAGGATAAGGGGGTGGCACTATGGTGGGTATCAGACCACCTGATCAGGAAGAATAGTCCTGCTAGAGCAATAACACAGCAGAGCACAAGCAGCCCAAAAGTTTTCTGGAAGGCATTGGTCAAAACTTTTTAACACATTAGGTCATGGACTTGGTGAATGGAAAAAACTCTGCTGGAGCTGGGACTTAGAAACAAGGAAGTACTAGCTGGAGTCTGAAAGCTGGGGGCAGCCTTGGACACAGTGACCATGAGATGGTGGAGATAAAGACAAGAGGCAAAGAATTGTAATTTAACTCAAGGGAATTTTGTTTGAACATACAAAATTGTTTTATTCTAATAGTAATCAAACACTGGAATAGGTTGCCCAGAGATGTTGTGGAGTCTTCTTTCTTGAAGAGACTCAAACCCTGACTAGACATGGCCCTGAGCAGCCTGGTCTAGGTGACCCTGCTTTGAGAAGGTGGGGTTGGACCAGCCAATCTCCAGAGCTGCCCTCCCACCTCACTTTCTGTGATTCTGTGGTATTGTTTTCTAAACCACCTTCTTTCTGAAGTCTCTGAACTTGAGACCGAATTCATATTATGTTCACAGGACACAGGAATAAACATGAGAGAACCACCAGCACTCAGTGCTGCTTGGGGGAATAAATAGATGTGTGGGAGTTCAGCTCCCAGGGACACAAGATGGCACTCTGGAGCAGCCCTGGTTCTGTCAGGTGTCATTGCAATGCTCTCAAACACCACAGCTCTCTGTACTTGTATTAAAATGGTACGACACATTAAGCTGATTAAATATACCTTTCTATTTTAAACCTTCTCCAACTCGGACATGATAGAGAACCATTTCTGAGCTTTTTGAAGTTAGGGGGAAAAAAAAAGAATAAATGTAAAAATGAAAAAGAGAAAGAAAGAAAGAAATTTGGCCAAAGCCTTCCCACCTCTAACACAGGGCCTAGAGTGGATGGAAGGCATAGAGTTTGGCATAAATTTTAGGTCAAGCCGTATATACTAGAGTTAGTTTCTTAGAAGTGGAAATTTGTGATGAGTGACCATGGAAAGCTTCTAGAAAATAATCAGGCCTAATTTAGGATGAAAAATCAGTGTATTTTAAAATATATTATATCAATGCATGAAATGAACCAAGAAATTACATAAAAATTCCAGTGCTCAACATTAAGCAAGAAGAATGGATAAGAGCTACAAGCTTATAAGAGTTGTTACAATATCCATTCTGCTGATCAAAAACATGATCAAATTATACTCAAGCCTATCATAACGGATATTTGGAATGTGATCTGGATTTGAAAGCTGTATTTAGGATACAGTTATATCTAGGTCCAACATTTTATTGCTTATCAATGTTTACCAGTTCCATCTGTAAAGTATGAGTAATAGCACTTTCCTTCCCTTTGAGTTTCAGAAAATAAATCTGTTAAAATCTGGTGCAACAATGGAAACAACAAAGTAACTAGAAAGAAATAAGATGGCAAAGATATTTTTCCTTCTCTGTCAGGCTTTGCCACCAGCAGTCTAAGCTCAATGTAAGGAGGGACCATCATCACTCTCGATCTTACCAAATTCTTAAACCATTGTTAGGTTTTTACTGGGGACATTAAGTAGTGAAAGGGAAAATGAATAAGTTCCAAATTTAGTAACTCCAACTAAACTTGCAACAGCTCAGGCTGAATGGATTTTTGAAAGAAGGATTTATTGTTCATTGCAGGCAAAATCCATTCCTGACTAGTGTGACTGGTAAAATTTGAATGTAAAAAGCAAAAAATTCAAGAAACTGAGGAAGATTTCACCCCCTTTGTTAAAATGAATGGAGCAGAAAAAAAAGGACAATTGCCCAGAACACATTCAATACTAGGAACTGTACTAAATGATGAACATGTGCTTTTGGAAATTTTACACTGGGAAAGCTTAGAATTGGAAGCTTGTAAAAGTCCAGGTCTCCATCATGTTTGAGAATAACCTATGGGCTTCCTCCAGAAAAATCCTTGACATTAATAAAAAGTGTACTTTAATGTAAAACATATCTACCACAGTAAGGTAATGTTGCCACAAGCAGTTTCATCATAATTAGTTATTTCCTTCTGCCAACATTCTCTTTTGCTATTGGCACTATTTGCATTGTTGCAGTAAATAATTTTAAACAGGATATCAACAGACAGAATTTACCAGATAAATTTTGCATTAAAGTACTACAGATAGCATAGACGATGACAGTATACTCTATAATTGTCATTGGTCAAAACTTGTAAATAAAAGCTCCATGGAAATTGGTCGGTTAAATTGCAAGGTATTGAAGTGCCCCTACATGATCTGGTAGGTTGGTGTATTTTATCAGAACATTAACTCAGTGAAAAATAAATTAATTGCAGAAAACTTTGTTTTACTTTATGCATTACAGGAGCACTGTCAGATTTTGGTTAAGAGCACTATCCCATTGTGTCAGGCATGGAACAGGACATAAAACTTGATAACTAAAAGAAAGGGAAAGCTAGAGGTAGAATGGTCATAGACAACCAACAGAGGTGACTTTATTTGTCATTGTGAATTTCTGATAGAGAAACTCAAGGTTCCTAAATGCCTCTCTAGCCTCTTGTTCAGTGAATGATGTCATTAGATGTAATGTCTTCTGAGGGAGTAATTCCACTCAGAATTGCTTTTAGTCAGTGATGTTCTTCTTATTACCTGGTGCTGAAAGAAGAAACTAAGGCTATGGTCTGTCTCAGCTTGTTCTCTGGTTTTGGAGCACTTGGTCCACAATACAAAGAAACACTGAGACACAAAGTTCTGATTTTCTTGGCCACTGTGGCTGCAACTGAGCAGAAACCAACAGAAGTGAATGACTTAGCTCAGACTAGCATAAATATTGCAAAGTATACGCATCTGAATATATTAACTTTCTTGTTCTTTCCCCTTTTGGTTTCTGTCCTGTCACAAATTGGAAAATGCTAGAAATACTGTTAAAGATGGGGTTATGACTTTTTTAATGCTTGTAATGCTCCAAAAAAAATCTCTAAGCTGAATGTGTTTGGAGGGTGGTCTTCGCATGCTTATTTTAGGAATCGTAGAATCATAGAATGGTTTGCGTTGGCAGGGACCTTAAAGATCATCTAGTTCTAAACTCCCCGCCGAGAAACCTAGACCAGGTTTCTCAGAGTCCCATCCAGCCTAAATCTCTTGAGCACTTTTAGGGATGAAGCATCCACAACTTCTCTGGGCAACCTGTTCCAGTGCCTCATCACTCTCACAGTAAAGAATTTCTTCTAATATCTAATCTAAACCTGCCCTCATTTAAAGCAATTACTCCTTGTCCTGTCCCTACATGTCCTATCCCTCATCAAAAGTCCCCTTCAGCTTTTTATAGGCTCCATTTAAGCACTGGAAGGCTTCTCTAAGGACTCCCCAGAGCAATTCTCTCCTGCAACCCCAACTTTCTCAAACCATCTTCATAGTAAAGTGGTTTAGATATTTTTACCAGTGTTTAGATGTCCTTGTAGTGGTCCAAATCCCTGTTTTCATTGATACTGTCCAAATAGAAAACAGAAAGTCTGTTCTCACCACAGAGAACAAGTAGGGAGCATATCAAAAGCAAGCTACAAGGGATGTGGTAATAGTCAGGAACTTCTGAAAATCTCTGAATGATTTAAAGCAATATAAGCTTTTTGCTTTATAATGAGGCTTTTAGAATCAAGGCATTTAGTCTAAGTTAGATTAAGAGGTTAGGGGAAGAAGAATCAAAGGAAGCGATAAAAAGATGTGAAGAGAATGAACTTTCTACCTCATTCACATAGAATCAATTTAACTACCAGGTAGAGAATGGGGTGGTCCATCTAACAGTGGGGGAAGAAAATTAGGCAAAAAATAGATCTAATCTGTGCAGAAACTTTGTAACAAATTAAGAACATCCATCTGCTACATTTGTGTGAATGCAAATTAGTGTTGGAGACTGGATGATGAAAAAAGGGCTCTTTTATCAGTGTACCTTGAAAATTCAGTTCAGCTGCATTTAAAATGAGTACCATTCTAGTTCACAGCTTTGCATCTGATGTTTGAATAAGGTTTATCCCCAGCTATCTGGTCACTAGTTAGCTCTTCTAATATCTCAAAATCTATATATTTCAGTGAATAGGTTTCCTTCGCTGTTGGTCCATTTATAAGAATTTCATGTATATATATGTCATTCATGAAGTGTTTGCTTCACACATAATTTGCTGTAATCCATGGTAAATATTTTCAGCAAAATTAGCTTTTAATTCAGGCCTTCAGAGTATTTGCTTTCTTTAGAGACAGCTTCCTGGACTCAGTTTTTTGCTTGCTTATTTTATGGGTCAATACATTGGATTTGCACTGGTTTCACAGCTCACCTATCCCTCCTACTTTAAAAGTCAACAGAAGAAGATCTAAATAATTATTTTTTTTCCCCTCTGGAAAATACCCTAAATACTGATTGCAGTTTTTAAAATGGATGAGAAAACGCTGATACATAAGACTTCCCCAGACTGGTTTCCTTAACTTACTCCAAGTTCTTTGTAAATTAAATGTCAGATTTAAGAAATCATTAGGGAAATTATCCTCTATTTACAAGTCTCTTGAGATGAAAGTGGACTTTGAGCTGTTTGTCCATCTCAGCTTGGGCATTTCATGGTTCAGAACAGTTACCCCAGAAGTTTCAAGCTGTTTATTTGAATAGTCTCCAGAAACAGCACAAACAGTAATGGTTTGCTTTCAAAGTAACACAGAAATATATAAGTTATATCCAGTGAGGTTAGAGTCCTCATTCTGGAAGGAGCAGTACTATATTTTGGTCTCAGCTCTGGGGATTATACTCAGTTCATATTATTCAATATCTGCTTAATGCAAGACACAAAAACCCTTTTGGGATCCAAATCTTTTGCTGAGCAAAGTCCTCAGTATTCTGTTACAGAGTCAGGCTTCCTCACATGCTCTTTTTCTGACCCAATATATTATTTTCCTCACAATGAAAGAAAATGGCTTCAGGATGAGAGGTGGAATGTGCTCCTCACTCTGTCATCCAGAATGGATGATAATCAGGTGGTTGAGGTACTGTCTCAGCAGACATTGGTTTGTGGATTTGAACCTCATCAGTCAGAGAAGGGCTTAAAATCAAATTCTTTATGCCTATGACTGAGTATTTTAACCCCTAAACCATTATACACAGCAGGTCCATTTTCTCCAGATTCCTTTTTTTTTGAGAAGAGGAAACAAACAAACCCCCCCCCCCCCCCCAAAAAAAATCCACACTCCATTTATCAGAGAAAGAGCACTTGTAAATACCTACTTTCCAAAGATCTGGAAATCTACACTCTAAGGTGTAGTTAAAGGACCTCCCTATATTTTGAGCTACACTGCTTAGACATAACATGTATTGTACTCCATGCAGATATTCTAACTTCCTTTGAACATCTAGGAAGGGACAATTCCCTTTTTACGTGTGTGCATCTCTCACAGTCACATACAACAATTTCCTACAGAAAAAAAAAGCTTGCAAAATATATCAGAAAATAAGGTGTTTGGTGTTTTATATTAACAATATAAAATCAGGCTAACTGAAAATCAGTAAGTAACTGCAAAGATTCATACCAATTACAAAAACTCAGGTATCGAGAATTATTCAAAATTATGGCAATGTGTGGATGGCTATTTCGGATAGCCAGAATGTGTTCTTTTTTTAATAGGAATTTCTCAGGCTTAAACAAAGACTTACTTTTCTGAGAAAGCTTAAGTTATGGTGATTCTTTTTTTTCAATAAAATTATTTGAAAATTTATTTTTCACGTTTCTGGTAAGAAAGAAAATTGATTGACTTATTCCTAACCAAAATACAGAGGAATACAGCCTTCTGCACTTATTAGTACATATTGCTGCTGTTGGACTTTCAATAGCAGTAACTCGCTCTGAATCTAAATACTTCTTCCTCATGGCATTCCACTCTCCATAAATGAATGGTGTGTATCATCTTCATCCAAAACAGCCTGATTAATCTAAAGCTGAAGTACTCAGAAAAGGTTTAAGTACTCAGTCTGTGTTTCCTCACCTTTGATTTTACTGGTAAGGTCTGGGCTGACCTTGTAGGTCCATGATCCTAATGGAAAGGGTACATATACCCACCTTCAAGAAGAACAAGAAGGAGTTTCTCAAAGCCTAAACTCAGTTCTTGGGAAGATTATGGAACAAATCCACCTGAAAGCCACACCTGAGCACCCGCAGGCAAGAAGAGACAGGCAGCATGCCTCCCCAACCATTTAGCTTCCTAGGATTGGATGTCTGCATTTGCGAAGGAGAGGAGAGCAGTAGATGTTGTATATATTGAACTTTAGCAAAGCCTTTGATATGGCCTGTCAGTCTTCTGTTAGCCACATGGTTGAAATATGGAGTGTATAAATGTGTGGAAATTTTATGGATCATCAGGCTCATCAACAGTACAAAGCCTGGCTGGCAGCTGATCATCAATAGTGTTTTAAGGGGTAAACATTAGACACAACACTTTTAGCATGTTTATTAACAACATGAATGATAAGAGTGTGTACCTTTAACAGTTTCACAGATGATATCAAACTGAGAGAGTGGTTTATAAATCATAAGGCAGGGTTGCTGTTAGAGAAACCTCATCAGAAGTTTGGAGAAGTAAGCTGATGGGAAATTCATGAAGTTCCACAAGGTAAAATGCAAAATCTCACACCTTGGAATGAATAATACCACTCACCAGTGCAGGCTGGGGTCAACTGGCAGCTTTGCAAGAAAGGACAGAGGACTCTTGGTGGACAAAAGCTGAATGTGGTTCATTAGTGTGTCCTTGCAGCAGAGACGGCCAATGACATCCTGGACTGCACAAGCAAGAGTGTAGCACAAGGGAGCGTCTTCTCTGACGGCACTTTTGAGATCACATTTGGAGCACTGTGTCCAGGTTTGGACTCCTTGATACAAAAAGAGACACTGGCCCACTTACATGAGTCAGGTGGAGAGCCACTAAGGTGGTCATGGGGCTGGAGAATATGGCATAGATGGAGAGACTCAGGGAATGGGATTTGTTCAGCCCAGATAAGAGGCAACTCAGAGGGATTCTACTGCTGTCTACAGCTATCTAATGGGAAGGCATACAGAAATCAGAGCCAGACTTTGCCTAGAGGTGGGCAGAGTCAGGATGACAGTTAATAAACACATCTTGCAACGAGAAACACTTAAATTAGACATGAAAAAAAAAATACCATGTGTGTGGTCAGAAACTGGAACAGGGGCCCATAGGTGTGTAGGCTCCACTGATGGAAATATTCAAGGGTTTCTTGGTCAAGTCCTGAGCAATCTGATCTAAATTGACCCTTCAGGTGCAGTGTTGGAAGAGGTGATCTCCAGAGGCCTCTTCTAGTCTAACTTGCACAATGATTTTGCAGTTAGATTTCCATGCTGAAACAAACTCATTCTTCCTAGGAAATGAGTGTGACACTATGAGGATCACACAGCCTGCTCCTCTTGCCATTTAGTGTGATATTTTCACCATGCAGTGTTTTCTTCCTGCTTCTGCTGTGCTTGTGTAGTTCAACCACCATCAGTGTTTTCATCTCTTAAAAAACTTTTCTCCCTGAATAAAAAGTCCAACGGCCAAATACGCTTTAAGAAAATTTGATATATGAACAAACATTAGAAATACCCCTTAAAAACTGGAATCAGAGAAGCTTGATTTTGTTATACATTGGGAGACTCACATTAATCAAAGAACTAGAGTTACAATTTTAGTTTATATCAGAATGAATTGTCTTGATCAGAGCTGATGAAGAATAATTTATTTGTTAGATAACTTATGATTTGTGTGCATAGAAGGTCTATTTACAAAGTTTTCTGTATTTGAGTATTCTGGAAGAACTTTCTCATTTGTATTCTGGTAGCGGTGAAATTTGCACAATAGGAGTAGGCTATTTGTGACAGTTTGAACAGGAGAGTGGCATTAGCATTTTGGTTATTATTTTTCCTTTTAAAAGGAAAAGAGTTGTTCATGTTACTATTGCAGGATTGCAAACAAAATTAATGAAATATACAAGCTTTTAAGAAAAAGATTATAAAATACTTCAGTTTTAATAGTAATTTATTTGTAGGCTGGGATATAAGGAAAGTTTTTTTTTCTAACATTAGTTTTTTGGTTGAAATGTGCAAGAACTTCCTATCCAGGGGATTTATTTATCCTCTAGATACTTTTTTTCTTTGATTTCACATTATTATTTGATGACAAACTGCTGTATATCATTGTAGACTTGGAAGTCCTTTCCCAACCACCCAGCAATAGGAACTGAAAAGACAAATCAGAGATAGAATAACATATTTTGCTGCATTCATGCTATATGACACATTGCTAAGAATGAAGAAAAGTACAAAAGGAGGAAGAACACATTAATTGTAATAAAACCTTGGTTTGCCTCTCTGTGTTTTCTGATCTCTAACCTATGCATAATGGTTTTGGTTAAAACTCCCATCCTTTCTTTGTTGTCAAATATAAACAGGAAAGTGGCCAATCAAAATATTGTAAAGATTATCAGTTTTACAATTTTAATCTTTCCTTATTAAAACAGATGCATGTACAAAGTAATAAGAGATATAATAATAAGCCCAGTGAGAGGAAATACTTCAATTACCATGAGTATCACAGAAACTGAATAACAAAGCAAGACTGATGTAATGAAATAGAAAGGGAAAAAAAGAATAATTTATGAAAGGTTAATACTAGTAAAACAAAAAAAAATATTTCTTCTGTGTATTTAATGAATGAGACTAATTTCCAGTATCTTAAGTTTGAATATTATGTTTAATAAAAATGGATTTCTCTGTAGACAGGGGTTTCATAATTTATTAATGGGGACATGAGTGCTTAAAGATTAATCTTTGGTTCCTCTCTACAATATCAGAAAGAAGCAGGTATTTTTTGTTCCCATCCTGTGTATGATTTTATATCTGTTGAAGTTTCATTACTGCACTTTTAAAAATTTATTTGCAAACATAAACTGTTAAACCAATTTGATTGGTGAGACAATCAACTTAACTGCTACCAATAGACCTTTATGAAATTGTTGGTGATCAGTAATGTAATAATGAACATATGTAAGGACATCTAAGGCAAACTAAGTCATTTTTCATGGAGGCATAAATTCCTTCTCTACATTAAAAAAGAGCACCTAAAAGAGCTTAGTCTCAGTGACTGACCCATACTGAAAAACTTAAGATGTTGTAATAACCTATTTGCCATTACAACCTCCTGAGCAAGAAAAACACTGCAATCTTCTGTTTCATTTAGTGTAACATGGTGACGGATTCCAAAGTTGGTCTAGAAAGAAGTAAATAAAAATAAATGGATAGGAAACATTTAAAGTTACACTGGGCTTCTGGGATGGTGGACACACCCAGACACACACATTAAAAAAAGAAAAAAAACAAACCCAGAAAATTAAGTAGACAATTATTGGATGCATGGTGTAATACCAAAAAAAAATTGACCTAAGATGAATAAACTATCTAAGCTACCATACATTTATCAATATTGCTTACAATCCTGAGCTTCTTTAGATGTTCATCCATCATTAGAATAACCTTTTCAGGAGGAGAAAAATGGATATGTCAATGAATGTATCCTGACATTATCAGACTATCCTAAGTAGCAATGAACTATCCTAACATTAACAAACATCAATGTGTTCTTTGCCATTTAGGTGCATTCACTCTTTAAATAGGAAAAATTTAATGAATAAAGAAATAATTGTTCTTGCATGGTTATTACTTTGCACCATGGCAGGAAAATAGTTTCCTCTAGACTTTTCTGCTAATTGCAGGAAGAACTAGTCTTACCAGTAAAAACTGGGGAGAAAAAGGCACAGAGTTGTTTGGCCTTTCCCATTTTCTTTTTCATCCAGTCCTGTGTCCCATTCAGCAGTGGATCCACATTTTCTCTAGGCTTTCCTTTTCCTCATGCTTGGAAAATGTCTGACTCTACTCACACCTCTTATTTCTCCTGCCTCTTGCTTCCTTTTTATGTTTCTCAGGAGCTTCTTGTTTCTCTGTGAAAGTCTCCAGACAACTTTTCTTGCTTTTCTGCACATGGGGATAGACTGTTCCTGAGTTTGGAGGACCCGATTCTTGAAAAAAACCCCCAGCTCTGCTGAAATTCCCTTGTCTCCAGGACCATATTCCATAGGGTTCTTTTTAGAAGATGCCAGAAACGGCCAAATATGTGGTCTCCTGAAGTTCAGAGCTGTGATCTTGCTATTTGCTCTACTCCTTCCTCTGGTGATCATCCTCATGGTGACTGCTGCCAAACTTGATTCCACCTCCAATCCCCAGCTAGTTCTTCCTTGTTTTTAAGTACAAGCTCCAGCAGTTTCTTTTGTCTCATCAGCTCTTCAATCACCTGTGTTAGGAAGTTTTCACCAAAGTACTTTATAAACCTCCTGGTTTGGTTGTGCACTGCTGTGTTATCACTGCAGCAATGCTGTTTCTGAGACCTCTCCCCTTCAAATCACCCTGCATCCTTTGCTTACGAGCTAGGTCCACCACTTCCTCAGTGTACTGTTGTCTGTCATTGTCCTCTCCTATTGATCTAAGCATTTCTCACCAGACTGGTCAGCTTGTTGGCAAAGTTGCTTATCCCCTACTTTATCAGACAGGTGCTGCTTGTTCCCACCGTGATCCTCCAAAATGGTACCACCGTTTTGAAGGCAAAATCTCCTTTGTCCACATCTGGTGTGCAACCAGGTGTTGACTAGCATCAACCCAGTCCTCCTAAAACCCTTTCCTAAAGCCGTTCAAAAGCACCTGAGGCAACTGATCTTGTTTAGCCTGGAGAAAAGGAGGCTTAGGGGAGACCTTATTATGCTCTAAACTACTCAAGTGGAGGTTGGGGTGAGGTGAGTGTCGGTCTTTTCTGCCAGGTAACAAGCAATAGGACAAGAGGAAATGGCTTCAAGTTGCATCAAGGGAGGTTTATATTGGATATTAGGAAACATTTCTTCACTGAAAGGATTACCAAGCATTGGAACAGGCAGTCCAGGGAAGAGGTTTAGTCACCATCCTTGGAGGTGTTTAAAAGACATGTAGATGTGGTTCTTAGGGACATGGTTTAGTGGTGTATTTGGCAGTGTATTTGGGTTGAGAGTTGGGCTCAATGGTCTTAAAGATCTTTTATAATCTAAACTATTCTATGATTTCCTTTACTGTAAGGATCAAGGAGAAAACAATCCAGACTTCCATGCTCTTGTCTCTTGCACTCAGTCATGTAGTCATGCTTGATATACTTTGGGTATCCCCCGGAAGTATCAGTGCACACATGGAAGTGCAACAGTGGATGGGATTAGAAGGACTAGTCAGCCCCAGCAGCTTCTTCCCAAAGTCCCAGATCCGAGTGCTATAAAGCAGCAAATCTCCCTAGGGTAGAAGTAAGCTTAGCAGGTGGGAGCTACTACTACTTCTTACAGCTGCTCAGCTCAGCCACGCTAGGTGTTTTGTTTGACAGAGCTCCCAGCCCTTCATCTGCTACAAGGGCAGAGATATACTCGGTAGCTGCAGATTTGCGGGGGATACAGGAGCTGAAGGAGCCAGAAATCACAAGCTTCCAGCCTTGGTCATCATGGAAGTCTTTGTTTCCTATCCAGATATGCACAGATTCTGCCTTTGCCTCTGCCAGCTGGGTTTTCAGGCTCTTGTGTCTGCAGGGTTTTGGAGAAAATCCAGTGAACTTCTTTCTCAATACCTCTGGTCTTGTGAAGTCTGTCTGTCTCCTCCTACAGCTTCTTTCCTTGGCAACACAAGCTGTTCACTCATGACCACCTACTGCGGGGAAGGAGCCCGCCTTACTCCCTGGCCCCAGTACCGGTGAGAGGCCCCAGGCACTCCTGAAGCCCCAAGTCTGTGAGGCTGTGTCCTCCATTGGGAGATGTTTGATAGTGTCTTCTATCTGAGCTACAACCCTACTGTTGCTGCTCCAGCAGCTTCTGGAACTGTGCCCTGCGGCATGTCAACACCACCACTGAGAGGATGTGTGTTGCCCTCAGCAAAGCTCCTGGCTCCCTTCTGCAAGATCTGCCAGCTCTGCTACCTGCTTTCCCTGGAAAGTGTGTCCTGAGCCAGCAGTTCTGCAAACCTCTCCCTATGGCCTGCTGGAAGGATGCTTGATCCTCCCTGGTCGGGAGTCACTTGGAACAAATGCTCAGCACATCCTTTGAGCAAGAACATCTGACAGAGCTTGTTAGAAGCTGCTACAGCTTGCTGGAAGTCATAGGGTTGGTTGACCTTTCCTGTCAGTGGTAGGCAACTTAATGTTTCTCAAAAGATGCACAGGAGTACCCTGGTGATCACAAGACACCATTCCCAGATCATCTTCAGAGTCCAGAAATTATTTTGCTGAAATACTTCAGTCGAAAATTTGATGAACATTAACTTGAATCTGTTACTCCAACATATTAATTGCTTGAGGAGAATCTTTTTATTTTGTTTTGAGTTTGTTGATTTTAGGTGTAAGTTGTTGTATAGCTCTCTGGATTGAAACTAGTTTATACTAAATCCTTTGCTTGCGTCCAGGGCACTAAAACTGTGAGCAGTGGGCTGGAAGAGAATGGGGAAAAATTGCCAAAATGTACAATACTTGGATTATTTTGGCTATAGCTGTGCTAATAAATGTGCCTGGAATGGCTCTTTGGCATTGAACTCAGCTGGCACCAAATAGCTCATGGCCAAACTGCTAAACTCTTTTACCCTCCAAAACAGGACATCTACATCCAGAATGAGAATGATCCTTGATGTGTGCTCATTCCAACACTGTACCTTGACATTATTTCAAAACCACTATTTGGCCTGGCTCAAAACTGTTGAAGGGACTGTTATAACAGTTTAGCAGTGTGTATTATCAAGTTCCAATGTCCGTGAACATTCCTCACTACTATTTCCATTAAATGTCTTTTGTACACCGTTCTCCAATGGCCATAATCTCCAGTAACTGTGAGAAGCTCACGGGTCTGAACAGTTTCTGAGTACTATAGTCTCTTGAAGATGAGTTAAAACAGGATGGTGTAGTTGGGTCTGAATGCCTCATGCACATACATTAAATAAAATCACTAGCTTTTTCCAAGATCAATAAGCTCTAGGTCAGGTTTTCCTAACACAAGAAGATAAAAAATGAGAAAGAAAACTTACATTACAGTATTTAGCAAAGCAGTACAGGACCATATGGACAAGAAGTACTTTGGCAGGTGCTTCTGGGTAACTTTCCTCAAGCAAAGATACATTCTTAAGGACCTTGTTCTCACTTGCTGTGAAATTACTGGGAGAAGTGAAAGCAGTCTTAGCCCTCCTCCACCATCAGCAGATGCAGTGTGGCTGTAAGAAAATGGCTGCTCCCCTCTCCTGCAAACTAACAACAGTTCTAGTCAGCTAGTGCAACCCTGATATAGAAGTTCCATATAGAAGTGCACCTTCTGCTGATGTTTTTATACACAGGTTTGAAATTTTAATTCTTTTCTCTTTCATTAAGAGGAAAACAAAGTTACAACATAGAATCATAGAATGGCCTGAGTTGGAAGGGACCTCAAAGATGATCTAGTTCCAACCCCCCCGTGATGGGTGGGACACTTTCCACTAGATCAAGTGTGTCAGAGATCCATCCAAACTGGTCTAAACCACTTCCGGGGATGGGGAATCCACAACTTCTCTGAACAGCACTGGGAGTTCTTTATGGACTGTTAAGAACTTAGAAATACAGCTTAGCTATTATCAGAGGCTTAAAGAATTAAAATTGTATAATACAGCAATTATAATTATGTTATCATATAACATAATTATATGTTATCATATGAAGTAAGTTTAGTCTAGAACACTTGTAGAGTTATCTGGTTGTAATCAAAGATTTCTTGCAAACTCACTTTGAAAACTTCATATCTAGAAAATAAATGGTTGCCTATCTGTGAATCCACTAAATAAAATAAGCTAAATGAAAATATGAAAACATGTGACATACATAGAATTATCTTCTACTTGGTTGAAGAATAGAGGTAGTTTGGTTTTAACTTAGAAGTGAAACCCTGGAACTAGTGAAGCTTTGGATAAAAATCCCTCTGTTGTCACTAAGTCCAGAATATCACCCTATATAGAAGCTGGAAATAAATAAGAAACAAATATTAGCTCAATGGTTAAAAAATCCATTTGGATCATCTTTCTTTAAGAAAAGTTTCAAAAAAATCCTTCATTATTAATGCAAAAAAAGTAAAGTTGACATAAATTACAAGATGGGGCTCACCTGCTTTTCTGCTGAAACATCTTCTCACCTACAAGTTAAATTCAACATAGACATTTTTACATAGTGCACATTTTTGGTAGAAAGTGCTATTTTTGACTTAAGAACAGATGGGCTATTAGATCTGATTAGTTCAGTTTGCCTAGTACAAAAATGATCTAACTGTAATAATAGATGATGTATAAAAGAGGACTCGGCAGAAAAAATAATTGATTTTTTAGCAACAAGAACAGTAGCCCATGTACTAAGTCTGCCAAAAATTCTGCTTGTTGCTTGACAATGCTGACACACATATTTCCCATTTAAAGTTTATTATAAGAAGCACAAAGGTTAGTTTTCTCCACTGGGGGGAGTGGAGAGAAATGCATATGCAACATAGTCCATGTTATCATGTCTATAGGTGCTTTAGGTAATGCATAACCTTCCAGACATCCCATTCATTAAAATTTCTGCAAAAACTATTCTGCAAAACTGACTACAGAATGTGTATATCAGACAAAACTGAATTTCAAAGTCAAGAGAGTTCCACTGCAAAACCAATAAATATCTTACATTTACCCATAATTTCAGCACCAGGTGACACCATCAACTCATCTCCAGCAGGTGCATATGAACAAATGGGACCATAAGACTCTTCTTAATCAGATCCTAACAAGATATGGGTCCTAACAAGATATGACAAAAACTTTATGGAGAAGTCCTATGAAATTTAATAGAATGAAGCCAGCAGTAGGATGTATGGAATTTTAATAAAGTGTCAGGATATGCTCTCATTAAAATTAGCAGAGAAACTATTCTGAATTTCAGAATGTGTTTTATAAGGCCATAGAATTTGCAAAGAATCATAACCCATGTTCAATCTTATAAGTATCTTAGAGACCTTGATAATTGGGATAATATTGTACTCACTCATGAAACGGTTAAAATTTGGAGAAAATATCTATTTTGTTAATTAAACTTTAGACGATTTTTCCATGTCATAACATTACCAGGCTTAGTTTCCTAATAGGTCACTGCTTTTGCAAATGCATTAGAGTTGAAAACATAAAATTTGCTTAACTCATAAGAAGTTTTATCTTCAAGATATATTCAAGAGATTAACTATTTTTTTTCACTCTTTAGTTATTTGTTTCCTTAAAGAAGGGGAATAGAGACACTAAGCCCATTTTCACTCTCAGAGGGCATTTCTGGAAACTGAAGCCTCATGATTCTAAATCAGAGTTAAATGATGTTAATGACATATGCAATGCTGACAAAATGAAACACTGAAAGAGATGACTCCACCATCTTTGTTTTTTTTTTTTTTTTTTTTTTTTTTGAGGTAAGGTGAACAGACACCCTAATATAAGCATCATGGTTACACTGTAACCATAAAAAGTTTCTGCCTCAGAAGAACCACTTGTCTTTTCTGAAATATCTTGTTAACCAAGACTGAACATAAACTAAATAAACTAAATGAGATACAATGACAGAGTAAGTAACAATTGAAGAAAATGAACAGGTTTTCTCTACCTAATCCTATTTTAAAATTTGTTGAAAATAAAGTTGGGAACTGGGACTACTTCTAGAAGAGAAAGTTTCATTCCATATCGTCATGGTGAAGGAAGGGGTGGCTGTACCATGAGGTGGATAAGCTAAGAGCTAAGGGTGACTGCACACAGCATGTTCTTCAAAATGGAGCAGGGCTGCTGATGTGAGACTTTCCTCCTTTTCAGTGCACCAGCATTAAACTGAAAGATCATTTAAGGTTTCAGGGCTCTGTATGAGGCCCCTGTCTCATTTGGCACAACACTCCAGTGAAAAAGTACATTCAAATAAGTGAAACAAAAATTTGCAGTAAGAAAACTTCACTGCAGCTGTCTGTAACCTCCTAGATACTTCAGGCAATATTGACTACTAGAGTTTGATATATCTCTTGCTTATAGAAGTTACACACCAGAGACTCTGGTGACTTCAGATTAACATATGTGTGGGTGGGACAATAATCATGCTTTTGGCATTCACAAAGCTCTTCACTTCTGCTCCACTTATAAGCAATCACAAGCACCTCTGCAGGGTAAACTATGGGCTACTCCTCTGATTTAAGGAGAGAAAGGGGAACCAAATCCGCATTCACAAAGTGCAGAAAATGATTAGGAGCCGTGAGGGTCTGGCTGTTTGCCTCTTTCTCCCACAGTGGGGCAAAATTCTAGTAAAAATTATCTTGGTCTCCTTTGAGGTCTGGTGATTTCATCAGCTGTGCTGCTGCAGGAGAAACTCAGGGTGCTGAACTCGAATTTCAGCAGGTAAAGTACCCTTTTCAGTCTATCTTCTATTTGACTCCCAGGAACTCCACTGCACCCTGACGCACAATTCTTCAATATACCATGAGTAGCTCCAGAATACTCATGTTTGAGGTGCCTCTGGTGTACTTCCTGTGTGCCTTTGGCTGCAGGATTCTGGATATAGTACAGTTTTAATAAAGTTTGTTTTTTATAGCTTTCTTAGTCCATACACAGTCCAAAGTTGGGGATCAAAAGAGGCTTGTGTAGATTCTCTGAGATAGCATCTGCTCAATCGTCTTTCTCAACTGGATCCATTAGTGGAGTTTTATTTGATTTTATCTATTGTTTTTCTTACTCTCCAGTTCATGATAGTCACCAGTTTCCTTCCAATTTGCTTTAGCTGTAAATACAAAGCAGGAGAAAGAAAACAATCTCGCCTTTGTGACACACAGTGAATTTGGCCTTGCATGTACAGTATATTTTAAACTCAATTCCCCTAGAAGCTAGCAATTAACAGATGTCAATGCCCAGTTTGCAAGTGCAAGCCAAAACAAAGACTAGAGACCTTCACACCAACAATCTGGATATTAAGTAGGAAAAAAATATTGTCCAACCATAATACTTCTCTTTGTTTCCTACTGCAGTTGTAGCAATGAGGATTCAATTGGAACAGCTGTGCAGAAAAATCAGATTTTTATCAATTTGGCATTTGTCCAGGAAAAATACAACATTGCAACTTAAGAGCAGAACAGGACAGGCAGCTTTACAGCACTAGCTCTGCAACAAATGACACTTAAAAGGGATGGGCTTTGCATTACAAGTTAGCTGGGAAAATATTGAATCCCATCATGGGATTAGTTGCATGTTCTTTGTTGCAGGAATACTTCTCTCTCAGAGAAGGGAGCCAAAACCTGAACATCACTGCGCTATGCACTGCATGCTTCATTAGAAGCTGTGAGGCCTCTAAGTACTTAGTCTAACAGCTCATGGACTTTCATAGTGGCTGATGCCATTAAAATCACTGAATTGCTCAGTTGCTCAGATTGCAAAGGACTTTGGGAGGTCTGTAATCAAAAGTCATGCTCATAGCAGGGTCCACACTGAATTCAGACCAGATGCCTCAGGGTTTTGTATGGTTGGATTTGGAAAGCTGCAACCTCTCAGGCAACAATTTTCAGTTATTACCCTCATAATTTTTCTTCTTATATTCAGTCAAAACCTCTCTTATGTAAATTTATGACCATTGTTTCATATCTCAGCTCTGAACCTTAGGAAAGAAGTCTTGAAAGAAGTCTTGCTGAGTCTTCTTCTCAGCATCCCCCATAGACTACTGGAAAGCTCCTGTTAGGTTCCCTGCAGTGGTCGTTTTCCAGATGGAACAAGCCCAGCTCCCTCAGCCCATCCTCACAGCACAAAAGTGATCCAGCCTCAGCTGTCTTCGTGGTCCTCTGCTCAACCTGCTCCAGTTGATCAAAATCTTTCCAGTATTGGGGTCCCCAAACTGGATGCAACATTCTGGATGCGATCTAAAAAACAGAGAGTAAAGCAGAATGATTGATCCTCTCAGGTACTCACTATGGTCCTCCCAATTTTGCGCAGAATACTATTGGCATTTAATGCTGCCATAGCTACACTGATCCCAGTAATTTTCTACTCTTTTGGGAGCCTTGAAATGGCCTTCAAGAGGACTTCCCCCGTGATTTTCCTGGGATTGAAATCTATCTAGTGATAATTTAAAAAGTTCTGCAACATATTGTGGACCAAAATTAGGGATAAAATTCATGTAGGTAATGGAAACAGTCCTTCCTTTCTGCAGCCTCACACTTGTAGTTAATATTTGGTATGTATTTTAAATCTTGCTTTCCTTGAGGCTTTTGCAGCTAATGTCTGCAAAGTTTAATGCAACACTAAACCTCTCTTCTTTGGTACAAAAATCAGGATCCTTTTATTTTGTCAGATGTGGATTTTCAGCATGGGACTCTCTCATCATGTCTTGGAGTATTTACATTGGTCTGTTAGGAAGAACATTAATTTTTTTCTTTTAAAAAAGAGTCAGAGAAAAAGGTTACTTTTTGTCACAAATGAATAGGAAATTTAGCATGTCAGAAGACCTGCATTCATTTCCACTTTGTATCTTCATAGAGTAGCCAGTTTTCCAAACTTTAGGATATTGGACAAAGCAAGAATGAAGTAAAGCATCTGTAACATATTGTGCAGATTTTTAAGACAGGAGAAAGAAAAAGTTTTGGGTTCATCTGCCTGGCGGTCTCCTTCAGAGTTCCTGTGTCCACAGTATGAATATTTAACATTTTAAAATGGCAAATATTACTTATACAAACATGACTCAACAATTTTGAAAATTTTGCCTTTAATATTCACAGTGATTTCTCATATAGGAGTTCCTTCAGACCATTAATTACACCTGTCAATAATTCCTGTCCTTCAATGTTTGCAATGTCTCCTTTGAGATGATGTCCATACACATGTTCTGCATGTGTAAAGAAAAAGTTTATTGAATACATATTCTGAGCTACCTATTTTAAGGTGAGAAAAAAAGCACTTAGCTACATATTAATTAGAACCACACATCTGTGTAAAAATTCAGAGTTTCAAAATACATTTCATTTTGAGGAAAAAAAATCACAACAACTGCTATTTACGGTTAGGCAAAATAGTAATAATAATTGTGATTAATAAAAATAAAAATTTCAAGTGCTACATTTATACCACAAATAAGTTTTCAGTTAGCTGTAACATACAAATATGATAAGGAAATAAAAATGTGAAATAGCTCCTCCAAAATATTGCATTGCTTAGTGCTTATTTGTACCTCCCCAGGGAGAACATAGAGTGATTGTAAAAGCATTGTCATTATTTGGTAATTTTATATCACCATTTTGAAAAACTCTTTTTTACTTGTAAAGAAAACATTCAATAAATCTTTTCAAATCAGCTCATTCTGGTCCTGGAGTTCATATCTCTGTATTCCACCAATGTTTTCTACCAACTTCCCCCTAAAATACACAAGCACTTTTTCAAATCCACCTTAGTTCAACACAGCACATCAACTGCAAGTCATTTTAAGAGAAATTGAGCAGTAAGAAGCACATGTGTGATTGTTTGAATGAATGGTGACTGCAGGGGCAGGAATATGCATCTATGTGTGTATATATATATACCATATATATGTATGTATGTTCTATGTTGGATAAGACTGAGAAACAGGAACTGCCAGCAAGTGCATAAGTCCTTTCCTAATTCAGGGAATGCCATTTTTTTTTCCCCTTGACCTTAGTTAATTTTTTTTGCCACTTCCAAACCTTTTTAAAATTCTTAAAATTATAATTTGAAACTAAAAAGTTAATAAGTCTGCCCATATAGGTTGTGGAACCTCCATTCACGGATATATTCTGATCTAACGTCAAAGTCACCCCTCCTCTGAACTGGAGTCTGGACATCACTCTCAGATTTCCCATGAGTCAAGATTCCATGTGACCATTCAAATGAAGTTGCTAAAAACCTTTAAACTGATTTCAAAAGTATTTGAGTTAAGCAGTGGAAGGCAGGATAGAACCTTACTTTGAATGGAAAGACCACACAGACATGGTCCATGTGGTACATCTGTGTACTATGCTGGTTGATGCTTGGGAAGGAGCGGTGGAAAATACAGTTTATTTCATCTCACCATAAATCTGAGTTTCTTGAGTTTTAGAAATTGGTTTTCTGTTACCAACATTAATTTTCATTTTAATGGTTGTCTTTGTTTTCTAGCTTCTTATCTTCTACTTGCTACTCTTTGGAAGACTAAAGAAATCCCTTGCTTTGTTCCTGGTGCATTTGCTGAATCAGTAACATGTAGATCTGGTTTTATCTAAAATTGTCCCTTGCAGTCAGTAGTTCTGAAGACACTGTTTTGTTGGTATTAAACTGACAATTCAATCAGAAATAGAACAGTGATATGCTTGATGAGAGAGACAAATATACATATAGAACATGAAGACCCCTAAAAGTGTAATTCACAAGTGGAATGCAGCTTTGGAATATTTGCAAGCCTTGTAGCCATTTTTTCATATATACTCATTTTTCTTTCTCTCATTAATGCTAGCAGCAAGCTTCTGATATTGCACTCTATACAACAAAAAGGTAATTATATGTGCTATTGGCAGGGTGCTACCTGTGGCAATTAATTTAGACTGTCTAGTGATTTATGAGTGTTGTCTCTTTATGCATGGAGTTATGATGCACTTAAACATCTTAATTGATTAAATAAAATAAGCTAGATAGTTTTAATTCAGCAAGAATATTTAATAATATTTAAAGTAGATCTGAGTTCTGAACAGATTTAAAAGTTCTCTGAATAATGTATTAATTAAAAAGGAAAAAAAAAGGAAAAAGAAAAAAGTCATGGCAGTGTAGTTCAAGATATGAGATCTTGCCTGGATATTCCAGAATTAGATTGCATAAAATGATCTTTCATTCCAGTACAGAGGAATGGAAAAAAGATACATCAGCAATATTGTAAATTATGCATCAGAAAGCATTGCCCTTCTCTGACAATGTTACTGAGTAACTGTGACTCTGCATCTGGCATCAAGGCAACACAACAAATATGTAAATGAACGTGCTTGGAAAAGTGCATGAGCAAAGAATTTGTCTGGAAATTCTCTTTCACTAACACATATGATCAGAAAAGAAAAAAAAAATAATTGTGGTTTGAAATAGGTTTAAAAATATATAGGCATCCATCTCAAAAACTATTGTCCATAGAAACCTGTTGAGCCTGCTGAAATGGGGCCTCTAATATCTTTACACACCCACTTTTTCCTCTAAAATCCTAATGTAGACCTGTATCCAGAACTACAAAAGCAGAAGCTAAGTCCATCAACTATATTAATGAAGTCTTCATTACTGAAATCTCCCTGCTATGGATTTGAGGTGAGGTTTTTAGTATATATTTCTACACACTGATGGGTTTCCTCCTAAATGCAGTTTTAGATCCTATTTTAAAAGTAGATACAATCATCAAAAGTGTCATGCTTTTGTCATCATCATGCTTTATGTCTATTCTTTGTTCCCTTCTGTTTAATAGGGGAAGGTTAGAGCGATTTCAAAGGTCCTTATGAAAGCTTCAATTCTCTATTTTCTCTATGAAAATTCTAGCCTTGTTTGCCCATATTAATATGAATGAACCAGTAAACTGAAACCTTTTTTTTTTAGAATGTGTGGGAAAGGAGACTTCCTCATTTGTTCTGTGGAAACTGGGCCACTGTGTAGAAAACAGAACGTTCAATGCCTTCTCTATCTGAAGAGGTATGGACTATGGACTCTCACCCTCTAGGTATCCCATAGAAAAGCCTCTTCATGGTAAAGTCATGTCACTGTGCAGAAACTAATTACAGATTCACTAACCTGTGAAAGGAAACCACAATAAGAATGTTAGGCCTGCCACTTAGACATTACACCTGAGGAGCAGGAGAAGGGGAGAGGAGAAAAATCCTCTTGGACTGTAGGTTCCCAAGGGCTCAAGTGTTAGCTAATCGATCTGTAGCTATCTGCATCATGAGCAGTGACAGAAATTTGGCAAATGAAAAGTCAAGGTGAGAAACTGAAGCCCAGAACTGAAAAGTCTGTTTTTCTGAGAAATTTTATAACTTTCTGAGTTCATAGTTTATTTGAAGAAACACAATAGGCAGAAACATGACAAGTAAATTAAAAAATCCATTTATGAAAGGTATTTTGCATCTTGGGGTTTTTTTTTTCCAGATGACTTTGTCTAAATGAACCTTTAGAAAGAGAAAATATAGCTTTCCTCCTGTGTCAAGGGAATGAGTTTGAAACAAAGTCTCAAGAAAGAAATGGAAGAGAATATTAAAATTTGGGCTACATTCTCTCATTTTTCTCCAACACTTAACATTGTCAGTTACAGATTTGTGCAGGGAAGATAGCACAATCTTTTTTCAGATCCTACTTTGGCTGTCTGGAGAAGGTGACAACGAATCTATTACACTCCACAATAGTTCGGTCATTTTTGGTTTTTCTTCAGTTTTCACTTTTTTTGATTCAAGATCTCTGAGAGGCCTCCATGCAGGAGACTGAAACTCTGGTTTCTAGGTACTCCAGTAAATATTTATGATTTATATACAGATAAGCAATCCTCCTAGTACAATATATTATTTAATTTTATAGTGATGGACATTGTGAAGCAACATCATCGATCCCTGATGTGATTCTCTCATATTTAGTTTTAGAATGGATTTTAGTGATCAATATAATTCAAAGCAACTGCATTGCAGAGCAAACCTAGACTTTAAAGCAGAAAACAATGCTATGGCAACACAATCACTGTTAGTGAAATGCTGGTACATACAGCATATGGGAGATATGATGCAGCTGCTTTGCACTTTGACTGGACTTACAAGTAATAATTTGTTTTTGAAATTCCAGTCTTTGTTTTGTATCCATATGGTTATTATGGTCTGTCTCTGAAAGCCTTAATGTTGTGATGGCATTAAATTCAAATTTATTTGTATTTTAAAATCAACAAGATTAACATTTAATGAGGAATATTTGTGAAAGTATCCTTCAAAAATTCATAATGCAGTCATGGGGTATGCATAATATTTGCACATATTTTGTATAAATATTGCTTTTTTTTTTTCTTTTACAGGCAAGGAACAGTATTGGGACATAATAGGTCAGAAGTCTGGAGAAAGTGTACCAATAATACCAATATTTACAGACAATGAAGGAAGAATACATGGTAAACTCTAAACACCGTAGTCCATATTTATTACATGCTGACCTATTACTTTTTTATTTGGGGACTAATGGTATGTTTCAAAATTGATTTTAACCTTCGAAGGAGCAATAGGGAAATCCCTCAACAGTCCTATGACATGTGAATGCAAAGATATGGGATTTTATTCAGTGTCTCTAAGTGTGATTGTCCTGTAAGCAAGGTTGAATTTTCTCATGTTTCTCAAAAGTAGGAGGCATAAAAGTGCAGACTAATATGCAAATTTGCTCTAGGTTTTATAGATATTTCTTTGCCAGAGAACAGACAGATAATTTGAATCTGATGTATTTCACACCTATAATTTTTATGGACTAATATTGTATTTGAATTAGATATTGTTTAAATTTTATTGACTAGACAAGCCTAAAGGAACAATCTGGTTGATGCTAATTCCTCTAAGTGTACTGAATACACCATTACTGTCGCTGTTGAGACGAACACGACGCATACAAACTCACAAGAAGGTTGGGGAAGAAGAAAAAAAGCGTTTATTCAAAGAACACACATCTTAAATAGACTCTAAAAATGTTATGATTCATATTACCTATTGATTGGCTATTAAATCAATACAATACACTCATTGGCTATATTAACTACAACATTCTATTATTAGTTACCCATAACATCAGTATCAAAACATCCAGAAAAAAACACCAGGTGCAAAGTTGCTGTTAAATTCTTTCCCTATTGTTTATAGTTCTAGCTCTTGTTTCTCACGGGTAGAAGCGTACCGTACTAAGATCTAATTCGGAGCTAGCAAGGCTGATAGGCCTGCTATGCCTCTCCACACATTACCATTATGATGATTGGTATTTAAAGCATACAGCTATATGGACTCTGCAGCTGGACAGAGCTCACAGTGGGAATGGGTGACACTCAGCTAAAAAACTTATGCTGGCTGCCTGGAGATTGGGCTCCAGGCATGATGCTGGTCTCTGTGCTCTAATCCAGGCAACCCTCATTTCTCTTAAATAAAGTGGGCAGGAAAAACATGACAGGAGCCAAAAGCTAATGTGGCTAAAGGGCAAAGAGAACATCAGCAGGACTACTGGCAAAGGTGAGATTACAATATTTGAAGAGGAAATTTATAATCTCTAGCTCCCTTCCAAGTTTATACTCGATATCAATGTGCAATTGATCAAAGACTTATTTTGGATACCTACCTTATCAAACTTTGCAGGATTTAAATCTCTGTATTCTTTTAAAATACAACTGAAGGAGTAAATTGTATCTGTATCTTTCATCTGTATTCAATGTTTAGTTCTTACTATGCCAGAATTCAGCTCCGTTTATCTCAAGATAATGAAGTGCACATTTCTCACCACACAAAATGTTCTTAGTTTATTGCGCAAGAAATGAGTGTATAGGATGTACTAAGATGGAAGCATTCACAGGCCCATCTGCTGAGACATCCATTGTACATAAAGAGAAGTCAGGAATCAGTAATTTAGAAATAAAGATATAAAACCCTAGATAATAAACAAATTACTTAGGAGTAAGAAGAGTCTTGGATTTGAGTCTAGAAACTCAAAATGTTTTAAGCCCTTTTTTTCTCTATTCAGGTGCAGAGGGCTTCTGGCCATAATATTTTGCGGTGGGAAAAATTACTTCTAGTAGAATTCAATAAGAGTCAGAATCCACAAAAGACACAATTTTGAGACAAAACTCTCTAGCCAACATCTCCTTTTCAGCTTCCTACTCAGATTACTCAGATGGTTTTCTTGAGATAATTTTTTCTTGACATACAGTATACTAAAGATTTATAGTGATAGACCATGGAGAAACAGCACAATAACCTCCAGATTTACAATGTGATGAGACCTTGCAAGATATTTTACTAATTTTTTTTTATCTGTATTTCCTACAAACACTACAATAGTCACACCATTTGATCCAATGCCATGTGTGTTACACAATCAGGAAAGAGCCAGATAGATCTTTTTCACCTGTAGGTCTGAGAAAGCAGATTTATGTAATAAGTTTATGAAACTTTTTCCTGACATGATGTTTCTGGCAACACACACAATGCAGGAAAATGATGTACTTCTAAATCACTAGCCACAAATTATTTTTTTTTTTTTTCCATATCTCAATGATTTTCTAACTGTGATGATTAGGTTTGAATTTGGTTTTGAACCACCTACCAACACAGAGTCTGAAACTTTTCCTCAAGTTCCTTATGGTTTCAAGAAGATCCATTGACCCCCAACTGCAAATGTCCTCCCACACCCTAAAGCTAAGCCCAGAGTACACTCCAAAGGACTTTTCACTACAACAAGCCTGTCATTTTCCAAAGCATTGTGATTTCTGCTCTTCATTTCCCCCAACAATCTATAACAGGCACAAAACCTGATTTTCTTTTCAACTCAAAGGGTGGTGAGGCACTGGAACAGGCTGCCTAGAGAAGTTGTGGATGTCCTACCCCTGGAAGTATTCAAGGCCAGGTTGAATGGGGCCCTAAGCAACCTGATCTAGTGTGTTGCCTGTGGTGGGGTAAAAGGAGGAAGGTTGGAACTAGATGACCTTTAAGTTCCTTTCCAACCCAAACCATTTTGTGATTCTACAATAAAATCGGACATTTTCTTCCCACTAATCCTGAAGGACCAACTGAAAGGGACACTGACCAAGAAGACTGAATTTTTGCCCAGAACCGTTATCACTATCTTATGTCAGCTGAGAAGAGTGGTTAGAAAAAGAGTAAGGGATGCCAGCACTGGAAGAGGTTTACCAAAAAGCAAAGTATCATAAAATACTCCAAGTCTGAAACAACGTCAAGGCCATGTTTGGTCATGATAGAGATATTCTATGAAGATGTAAAGATGTTGACAAACTGCAGCTGGCACATTACATTCATGCTGAAAATCTTGAGTCTCTTTTGGTGCATTTGAGAATCCCTAAAGCTTATGGGTCCTTAGTGTCTGTATATGTACTACCTGATGCTTCCAACAGTTACACTGAGATTCTGCCATCGACCATGAGGCCCCTGGAGAACTGATTAAATTCTTAATAGAATTCATACAGAGACAGGACAGACTGTCTAAAAAATCTGAATTTAGGGAAATGTTGATACCTTCACAACATGAGGCTGTCTCCCACGCCTGCTTTTAAAACTTGATGTCTTAATAGCCTGTCCTTGTCTGAGGTAACCTAAATCCCACTGCAATGTCCCTATCCAAACAAATCTATTTTTTTCCCTTTGTCCTTCAGATATTTTGCTAATGCAAGTATCAGGTTAATGAAGAGCTTAAGAAGAACAGGTGTGCAGGTATGTGCAGACTTATACCTTCCTGTGGTACCATGGAGAAGGCCTTGACTTTATAGGGTTTAACAATCGTTGCTCTTCAGTTGAGAATCAAGGGGCTATTAACAGAAAAGGAATCTAGGCAAATTTAAAATAATTTCAGTGAGTGAGAGTGGTTTGGACCTGGCAGAAATACATGAACCAAGGGCTAAAAAAGCAAGGAAGAACCTGTGGGTGCTTAAGTTGGAAATACAAATGTGCCCATACTGAGGGTAAAATGTATTTCATGGGTCAGGGGGAGATACAGATGAGCATCCATGCATCATTCTTATCTCTAATTCTTATTCAGTTCATTGTCTGATGACTGGGTGGAGTGCAAAGAATCACTTTGATGTTTGAGGTGCTGTCTTTCAGAGGAGAAAAATAGGTCTTTGCCTGCCTTTTGAAATGTCACCTATTGTGGCAGTAGGTTGGTACAGATTTCTAAACTGTGTCCTTCAGAATGAGAGGTGGGGTATTACATTCACTTTGAAGAAGTATATGACTTCTCCCACAAAGTCCTTCACTAGTTTAACAACGACTGAAAGACCTTCTCAGATTTTTGTTCCCGTATTTTATCTTTTTATTCCACTATTTTTTAAGTCAGAAATATACAGTAACTCTTCATCTTGTTCTGCTATAATTGCCTAAAATTCAGTAATTCTTTTGAGACTTTTACATTACCCTCATCCTAGAAAGCAGTTTAGACTTATAAATGTTCTGGAGTCTTCTTTTTTCTAAGACTATCTGATTTTCTGAAAAACTGAAGAAATTATGAAGAAACAAATGGATTATTTGCAATGAAATGCACCCAGATATTCCATGAGTCCATGGCTTTGATTTAAGTATGGATTATTTATTTCTCTTTTCCTTATGCATGGTTATATATAAGGTCAGATATATGAATAAAATGCAATACAAATTTGTTTATTTTCTATTAAAATATTTATTCCCTCCAAACACATTAGTTTAAAGCTTTATCCTTCAATTTGTTTTATTTATATTCCACATCTATGCTACTTTATCTGTCTTTTTTCTTCCTCTCCACTGATTTGCCACAAGGCTGGCTGAAACTATAAATATGTTTCAGCATGTGCCCAAAACACTTGAAAATCAGACTCTTGTCTTTATGTGGGGGTGTAGCATCTGAAAATAGTAAAGCTGTGCAAGAACTGCTCACCATGTACTGGCAACAAAATCTGATATTTTTGTAAGAATCATCCTTCACTCAAGTGCTATCGACTTTAATTTATCTCCAATATTTGTTCTGAGACTCATAGCACAGTAAATCACTTTAATAAAAAGAATGCATCAGTTTTTCCTAACTTCTTTAAATCCAATAAACCACCTTTATGATGATATAATTTTTCCATGGACTTTGTACAAATCAACTTTCTATACCATCAATTCCTTAATCTACCTTTGATAAATGATTTTCCATGGTATGTACACTGTATCTTTGCAAAGGGACCTTTGGTACTTGCTACTCCTACTGTAATTTCTGACATTACTCATATTTTGCACTTACAGTGAACATAACAGAAAATAGAAAAGGTAAAATACAGCAGACTCACAGCAATGCCATGCTTATTGCAGTTCTGAAAGAAATTGGGAAGAAACAATGCTGACTTTAGTGTGTATTTATGATGCACAAGTAAAGTGTGAACATTCAAATTTATAAAACCTAAGGGTAACATTTACACACTGTCTCTGCTTCCTGTCATCTGCCCTAAACATACCTCAGCACTGAACACACATATCAAGTAGGGCAGCAAAAATTTAGGCAACCTGGTACAGTAACTTTCCTTACACTCTCTCTGAATCTGTCCTGAGCTGTATTTAATTGTCATCACTTTAAAAAGTGGTTTGTTTAGTTTTGGGGTTTTTTTGTCTTCATTGGTAACATCAGATCAACAAACTGAGGGCTAAAGATATTGTGATATGTCTTGATACTAGACTTTGACAGTACTCTTCCACACTTTAGCATTCTGAATGGGAAACAATTTAATATTAGAGAAATTTGAGTGGAGTTACTCATTTCAGTTTTTCAAGTGAATATTGAAGGTGGAAGACAGTGTTTGGTTGCGGACCAAAACTGTGGGCAGATGGTCACACAAATCTATGCTCCTTGCAGTGGTAAGAAAACTGATATTTGTAAGAGCAAGCTCTTTCTGCTCACGCAGCACAGCAGATGTCTGCCCTCTCCTGCTTCTTCACCAACAGTTCTGTGCACCAGCTGTTCACAAAGAGGTCCTGATGAAGCATTGAAGTGAGGGCAGAGCTGATTCCTGTGTGCACCTGTCTTCAGACAAAATCTAAATGTGCCAAATACACTACATTATGGCTACACAATGTTACTTAATTTTAAATTATGTGAGCAATGTCTTATTATTTATAGCAAAGTGCCTTAAATAAGAAGGTTCATAAGATTAGAATAAACATGAAATATTATATTTTTCATAGATATGAAATATGCTGACCACTTGCTTTTCACACTTGCATTTTTTTTGACAAATACATTCTATCCATATTTTTAATGAAATACAAGGGATTTCAGTTTAGAACAGGTATGCATTCTTTCTTTGTTTAAGGGTTTACCGTAATTTTTCCATTTTTTCTTCTGTGAAATTTACATCTCTACTTCATTCTTCTCTGCTGGATATGAAATATTTTTTTTTAAATTTGTTGATTACTCTCAGGACTAAAGTAGCCAGAAATGTAATCACTTTTCAAACTTATTTTGATACTAGAGGCTCATTTCTTGGAAAGGAAAAAGATTCAGGACAGGGGAAGGGGGGAATGGGCAAATCAAAGTGAAATCAACTGCTTTTGCACAGATTTTATTCATAGCTGAGTAAAACCACATCTGCCTGGTTTACACTTGAATGTGCAAGTGATGGGGACTTCATTAAACAGGTTCTTAGAACTTAAGGCTGGGGGAGACCTTTAGATAATTTCTGACTTTGTGTATTCAGTAGATTAACTTACACTCCGAAATTCCTATTGGAAGCCAAAGGACTTTGAGCAGACTTGGAGATTCTGATCTTCAAAATATTGAACAGCTGAGCCACAGCAAACTATGAGTAAGACAGAGATTCCACCAGTTTCTGGTGAGATACTTCAAGATGATTGCACCTTGCCCAGGATTCAGTAATTAGAAACATTTCTAAAAATATTGCCAAACTGAACAGATGAGCAGTTTCTTTCTTTTTCTGATAGTGACTTTGGACCTGAGAGAAAGATTCATTAGCCATTCACTTGGAACAAATATTCTTCTATACAGAACATGGTCCATCCTTCCCAGTCTTTCAGCTCTTGGTAAAGACAGACACATAACAGCTAGTAACAACCTCCATCTTTCTCAACAATGCAAAATAACATAAAGTAAGAATATTTCTGAACATATGTACATTATTAAGGGAGACAAACAAAAAAAGCCCACGACTCACCTCCCCTTCCCCAAACTCCAAAAACCCAAACCCCAAACGAAAACCAAATCCCTTCACATCCTGACTGTCATAGAAAATGATGCAAACCATGTTGGTTTTAGACTTTTGTCAACATTTCCATCATTTTAACAGACATGTAAACATTAATATAGGCTCTTCTCCAGGCCATCAAAAACTGGAATTTCAATGATATATGTCCCACTTCCCCAAAGAAACCTCAAATCCGAAACTATTCCTTCTATCCTTACTATTCCTTCTAGAAAACTGCATAATATTCTGGGCCAGATTGTTTAAATTCAAAATGCACACTACCTGATTGTGGAACACCTTTGTTAGATGTCTCTTTCATCAACAAGTAAATGCATAGAGTGACAAGGCATTCATTCACCTTCTCTTTTGTAAGCTGAATAACTAGTGACACTGAAGCTTCCCACACTAAAGCTTACTTTGATTTTCATGGCCTGGTTTTGGGCTCACTTTTGTTGCATGTGGTGTGGTAGTGGATCTCCTAATCTCTGAACATTCCTGCATCACCCACGATGTGGCTGGACCCAACCATTTGTTAGACCTTGAGTGGCAGCACCAGCACCACTCTCAGGTTCAGTCTGAAGAAGTCTCTGTTAAAGACAGTGGCATGAGTTCTGTGTAAGACCAATACTAGTTGGTCAGGTCAGCTCTTGGTTTTCTGTCTTGTCCTTATCATATCATAAGAGAAAGGGAAACACATAGTGTCACTTCCCTAGGTTATCTTACCTTTCATGTCTCAAAGTGCAGCTCACAGTCTGCTGGAGTGCTAACAGCATGAATGACCACATTTCCGTGCTTGAGCCTGTGCCAGAGCTCTATTTCAATTGCTGTTATAGACAGAGCCTTTAATTTCTTCTTGTCTTCTATAAGATGTCAGCAAAGGACATCTACTTTTCTGGATTTGCCTTCCCTTGGACTTGCTGGGAAGGCCTGCTCTTTATTTTCATGCCTTGCAACTTGCTAGTCAGCAACTTGCTGTAAAAATTACCTGGTATTTCCCCCTGAGCCACATGATAATTTTATCATCAATCTGCAGTGCATATTCTTGAGGTATAGGGGAACTTTGAAATAGGAATGATGATAATATAGCCAGTGGCAGTGAAGCCAGAAATAGTTTAAAATGCAGATTGGATTCTGCATTTGGTAATAGTGTTAGGGATATGATGACACCAAAGTTTTATAATATCCTTATTCATATTATTATTCTTATTGGAAATAGTCACATCACCTTAGAAGTCTTCCCAAGGAGAGAAGTTAATGGAGCTATCTGACCACTTTGGATGCATCTGCATTTACCAAATGGGAACTGCAAATTTTTACGATAGCTACAATAGCAAAGTTTCTAACTGTCTGGGAGAAGAGAAAAATTAGCATCAAAATGTGCAGCATCATGAACAAAACATCTGAAAACTAAACATTTTCTTTTCTGGAGGTTTTTATTTATCATTCATACATACGTAGTTACAATATTATATGGTATTGGGGGCACTCCTGAATGTATTTTTCTCAAATGAGAGCTTATAACTTAACCATGCAACATTTCATGGATTGTACGCAGTATTTTCCTGGGAGCTTCCTAGTTATTTTTCTATTCTATTCTATTCTATTCTATTCTATTCTATTCTATTCTATTCTATTCTATTCCTATCTAATCTATTTTAAGCTATTTTTAAGCTATGCAATCACTCCAGAAAGACACATATATTAGATACAGGTCGTATCACAAATGTAACAAAAACTGGTAGGTTTAGGGCTCTAATTTTATACATTTAATTTAAGGTTGTAACATCTCTATGCTCCTTATAGTATCCCATTTTAGGAGGACAGCAGCACTCTCTACTCTCCTGCTCCTGCTGTGCCCACTATGTGGCTTCTGAGCAGGATAAGTGCAGCTCCTACACTTTGGCTATGTTGTGTGATATGAAATGAGAATGTAATAGCACCAAGGTTATCAGGTAAGTAAACATTTTGGTATATAAGGTGATTGAGACAAAAAACCTTCATAACTGGGCTGAAAATCATAACTCACTCTCCCCATGGAAATCTTTAGTACAAGGAGAAGCAGCTGGTCTGAAGAAAAGCATTAGCCAGGGGTAGATTATGGTAATAATCATTACAGAGTCAGTCTTAGAAAGGAATCATTGTCCCTGGAAGATGCTAAGGACTAAAATTAAATCACTCTGAGATACCAGCAGAAAATGAGGATGTGTGGGATCAGTTTCCTTCTCACACACCTTTCCTTTTCTGAAGGAGAAGCTTGGATGTTTTTTACAGTTTGGATATCTGCCCGTGCTGAAGGATGTGTGGGAACACGAAAATCACTTAGTGCTTTCATTAATTTATTGTCAAAAGTGAAATTATTAAGTCACAATAGTCACATTCTAGTGTTTTCCCCCTGTCTTCTTGTGTCCCTGATAAAGATTTCAGGGCATAACTTTCTTATGAGTGTTTTTCAACAACTTTAAGATTATCCTCTGGCCTGGCCATGACACCACAGACATGTCCTTTCAGACACAATGTAGTTAAAGAGGTCACTGGCAAATGCCTTATTGCCAGAGTAATATTTTAGCCATCAACAGCTTTTACTTCTCAACTTATAACATCAGATTACTTGCCTCACGCTCTTTCTTTTCTTGGAAAAGTCAAAAAGGGGTTGTAAAAGCAGACTGTATTGTGATTGCATTTCTACTGTACATATTCTTTAATTTCAAGAAAAGGAAATTCACATGTACTCTTTTCAAACATGCTGAATGTGCCATAAATGCTACTTGACTTCAGTTAGCAGTATGAGAGGGTTGGTAGATTACTCATATTCTTTTATGGCAGTGACTTCTCGAAGTATACAAGTCACTACAAAAACAAGTCATAAACCCCTTTCTTTGTATACATTATATACAAGCAACACTCTCCCGCTATATTGCTATATAAATATCCTTTCTGTATTTAATGGCTCCATTGGGCATGTTCTTTGCTTCCTGGCTGCTTGGATTAAGGACTGAGTGAAGTTTTAGCTGGTTGTGTTAGTTTAAAACGGACTCAGCCCCCACTTTTGGTAAGAAGCTATCATCACAATAGTGGCTTGCAGTGGGTAGTTGCACCAATGCATGGACTCGGTTCGGGCGTGGAAGCCTCAGAATTGTTCCAGCAAAAGCTAATGGCATGTGTGTGCAGTTAACTGTTTGGGAGTTGGGACTTGAACATACGTCACTTTTTAGTCATTTTTGCTGCTGCTGCTAAGAAGTATTTTTTTTTTTTTTTCTGACAACCTCGGTAATGTCAGTGAACTAGTAAGTGCTGGAGAATAAATGAACCTTTTCTATTAAATAGAATATGTGGAACTAATTGGTTTAAAATGCTTTAAAAATTAATTATTTGAACATGAACATCTTTACAAGGCTATGAAGTTATATTGCAGATAGTAATTTTTGAAAAATTAAAGTATGGTTTCTTTTTTTTTTTTTAATTTTCTCTTGCAAACAAAAAACTCCAAAGATTTTTAAAAATACAGTCAAAATAACTTCGTAACCACTAAGAACAAAGGCACTCACATGGTCCACAGTTGTTCTGAAAGGGTAATTTATTTTTTAGGGTGAGGAAATTCTAAGCAAATCTAACTGTATAGCTGATCAGATCTTTGTACAAGCTTATAACACCAGCCTCCAGCCACAGCCCTCTAAAATCCTTGTCAGCACAAGGAAACCTCAGTAATGCTAAATAAGTCTGTGAAAGCTACCATGTGAAGCAGCTGGAGAGAACAGAATGTGTGTAACGAAAATGAATCAGTCAGCAAAGGAACCCAAGGAAAGTTAGGAAAGCAATCCTTAATTAACAAAATTTCTTAATAATTTGGACAGTTGTGCTGGTTTGGGTTTGTAGAGTTTGCATGATGTTTAGGGTACGGAGAAGTCTTGAAAAGGGAAAGGAAAGGGAGGATTCCAATTTTCCATCCAAATATGCATTATGACTTCTTTGTATGAAGACCCCCTTGAAATCTGCTTCCTCCTGACCCATATACAATCAGCATGCAAAAAAATCACTGAATCGCCTGTAACCTGATTTGATTCTTATCTGATTTGATAAGAAAGCTCTATTTATTTTTGCATATAATGAAAAATATGGATAGCTAGATATCCTTCTTTAAGAATAAAAACAAATTCAGACCCAGTACTAATGACTGGGATTCTCCTAGTACTGATTAAAAATTTCTTCATGAGAATTATGTATCTATCTGTCAGTCTATCTATCTATCTATCTATCTATCTATCTATCTATCTATTTTTTTTCAGTTTGGGATAAAGTCCTCCCGATTCATCTACATATTGCACAACTGTGAAAGGAGAACTTTTACAAAATGATTTTACTCTTACACACATAATCCAAGAACATTGGATGTATTGTTACAATTGTTAATTCCTATGACTCACTTTTGAGAGTCCCTCATGGCACAATTAAATCAGACGAAGTGGGCAGGTTGCAATATGGACAACTGCACATGTGGGGATGTTCTGTACCACCACCTGGAAAGGAGGGCTGAAACAATCACAGCTTTGTACCAATCATCTCCTTGTTTTCTGTAATCTTCTGTAGTGTTACTGTGCCATAAGCCAGTGGTTAAATGCCAAACCTGGGCCACAGAAAGAAACCCTGCACTCATTGACGTGAGGGGCTTACTACACTTGGCAAAGAACAGAACATGTGTCTTATAGGCTTTATTATTGTCATTATTGTTATAATTAATACTGTTGCTGTTAGCCTATCAAATGCTAACTACATATTAGTTAATCATAGTTCTATGGGTCATGAGAAATAAAATTACAATTACAATTATTAACCTGCAAAATGTATTATATTAACATGCAAAATATATGACACAATAGTACTGAATTAGCTAGCTGGCATGTGTTGGTAAGATCAAATTTTACTAGCCTATTTCTCAAAAAATTCCTATTGATTTTTGATTAAGATAAGTAAAATAAAAAATATTTTGCTTTCAATAGATTCATTAGGCAATATAAATGACAAAAATGAACACCGACTTATGGTGACTTATTCTTTGGTACCTCTCACCATTAGCTGCAAGCAGTATAAAATAACAGGCCTACAGAAAGAGGAGTTGGAGACATATTAATGTAGAAGATAGAAAATGAGACATCTGAAGAACTAACTCTGTGGTGGAGAAGGAAAAGATTTACTATAAAATATTTACAAAGTAAGTATTGGCAAAGTATTATCAAAAATATTCAATAATCTTTAGAAACAAATGTTTTCTCCCCTTGGACATCAGCCAATGACCAGGGCAAGTATGGACCCCTCAGAAGAGTTAAACCTGCTAATGTCTACAGTATTTACCATGCTTATTATTGCAAAATGTTCCTTTTTATTGTAACAATTTCCTGAAATATTTCCTATAATTACAGTTTGTGTTAGAGAAGTTTATCCTATAAAGCCAAAAGATAAGGACCATTTCAGCTAAATGGAACATTTTATGAATGGTGGAGGTTTTAATCTTATCTCCCCCTTCCAAACGCTGTTGGAATTCAGCTGTCAAAGTGAAGGGGCCTCGCTTTCATCTTTCCTTACCTTCCAACCTCAAATTATATATGAACTCCCCATTCTAACAGAATAAGCTTTCAGCTTATACAGATCTTTTAGTTTTAAAATTTCTAGTGCCAACAAAATTTATCTGGAGCAAATGCAAGTGACCTTTACAGAAGGAAAGCTTAGTGAAAAATTGGATGCTAAGAATGCACACACGCAGTAGACACTAATACTATGTAGGAAGTTCATATTTTTATTTTGCATACAAATGGACATCCATATATCCCTTAGGCTCATAACTTCATCATATTTCCACTTTCATTCTCTTGGAATAGTGAGTACTTGGGGGATATTAGCTGGAAAGCTATCATGAGAATTCTGTGGTTTTTGACACACTTTTTTTGCAGCAGTTCTCGATAGGATGAAAATGCCTTGTGGCTTGCCTTGGTCTACATAAGTCTAAGGCTCGCACTGGGTGGTCTTACATTTTGATGGGAAGAATGTGACAGTTTATTCAAAGTTTGATAAATCTCATAATCTGATCATGCAAGTGCCACTCATACAGCACATAAAAATTCATGTTTGGATCCAGAAAATGCCACTCATGGAAGTTCTTCATGATACTCTAAATCCAGAGCAATGTCATACTTTTCTGAAGGAAGTGATTTTCCTTCATTTATATAGTCCAGCAGGCTTTGCACAATAATTAAGTGTTAACCATTCTATTTCTACAGTAATATTTGATTTTGGGTCTGGCCTCCTCANTATATATATTATAAACTTATATTTGTTTTCCATATTGTTATAGAGCGTGTGCCTCATGATTTTTATTATGATAGATCCTCTGCTGAACTTTTCCAGGTGAATGTCTTGTGTGTTAATTTGTAGAAACCTGTCTTGGAGCACCTGCTGGCAGCAGGAGTCACCGTATTTGCACAGATAGTCCATGCAGATGCTGAGGTATTGATCTTTTCCTTGACAATTCTAGATAACACAGGATATGCATTTTGATGACCAGTCAGTTCTGATGTTCACAACAGGACTGTTTATTGGAGAGCTAAAAAGTCTTTTCATTTGCTGTCTGGTCTGCATTTTCAGTCTTGTTGGTGGACACAACTCCTTGGCTTAAAGGTCATCTAGAGACTATGGCTCTACTGGTGTGAAACATTTCCTCAGGGAACTCAAGTCCACACTGAAGAGAACTAAACCAATACAATATAGTAGAATGTAAATATAAATTATATATTTAAGTAATTGGGAAAACTTACTTTCAAATGTAACCATAAGGCACATAGCCTTGTTAAGTGTATTGAGCATCCAGGATTACTGTACTATTGTTTCTTAGATAGTTTGATGTATGTATTTAAAATGTATCCATAAGAATAGGTGGTGTGGACAACTAGCCATAAGTATTACTGAATGCTTTACTCATCATATCGGTTGCAAACACATTCCCAGTAAGATCAGTTTAGATTCTTATTCATCCATTGGGAAATGAAACATTCATTAAATAGCTAATTTTATTTAATTGGTCAAAACAATATTGTGGTTGATGACAGGCCAACTACCAAAAATTATTTATTTAATTTAAACTAATGTAGATCTAAATATTATTCCATTTCTATACTTATAATATTTCTGCTTAAATATTCTAAAACGAATGGTAAATATTAGTTAAATAATTCCATGCTTGAAAGTAACTGTATGCAAAAAAAATCAACTACTCCTTTATAGAACTGCATACCAGTTATAAAAGAATTAATGTATTGTTTATTTCCTACCAACAGTCAGAAAGAAAAATGGTAATTTTGTGATGCTGCCTGCTGTCAAGGCAAGAGCTCTTGAGGGTCAGATTTTATGTTTTTGTCCAGATTGATCAAATAGCTTGGTACACAGCTGCTTCATGCTTGATGAGAGGGAAAAAGGTTTCCCCCAGCTAGCCACAAGAAAGGGGCATGTTTATCTAGAAACATCTGCTAATGCAACAACCACAGCACTGGCAAATATAGAAAATAAGACTGGGAGATATCCTGAGACTGAAGGCACCCCGAGGTGTGTTAGGGGTTTCTTTGGTATGTTCTTAAGCGACTGAAATATTCCACAGCTATGTCAGACAGTGCGCTCAAGTGTTTCCTTTTCTTGCCTATTCCTAACATCTGATTTTTACCTTTTTTCTTGCCGTATAGGCTCATTACTTCTTGCCATTTCCACAGAGAGAACTGCAGAGGCAAAACAACTTAGGGTTTCTTGGTGTTTCCTCATGTGGGAACTCTTCCAGAATTCTGAGCATTCTGACTGCCCTTTAAATCCTCTCCAGTGGGTGGTCTATAGGTCCCTCTTTGCAGGTACTTGAATCTGTTTCTGAAGGATTGCTAGGTCAGTCACTCTCTATAGTTTTCAAATGGAAGCTTCTTAAGTGAGAATGGATTCATCTCATTTAAGTTTTGCCATTTTAAGTACCTATAATCTAAGCTAGTTGTCTGGAATCCCTGTCTTTTCATATAAATCTAGTCTTTGGATAAGAGAGAAAACCCTAAGTCTCCATTTTTTCATAGCTGCTTTCCAGCTAAGCTGAGTTTTGGCTAAACTGCTCAAGAGGTAATTGTTCTACTGAAATGCTACTTTTGCAGCAGAACTTATTGTGATTTGAATTGGTGGACATGGTGGGTATGTTGGCTGGATGCCAGGGTCCCACCAAATCTGCTCTATCACTCCCCTCCTAAGCTGGAAAAGTGAGAGAAAATATAGCAAAAGGCTTGTGAGTCAAGATAAGGGCAGGAAGAGATCACTCACCAGTTACCATGATGGGCAAAACAGACTCAATTTTGGGAAAAAAGATAATTTTATCTACTGTCAATCAAATCAGAGTAGGATAATTAGAAACAAACCTAAAACCTAGAAGACCTTTCCACCCCTCCCTTCTTCCGCTTCACTGCTGATATTTTCTGCCTCCTCCCCAGTGGCACAGGGAAATGAGGAATGGGTTTTGTGGTCAGCTCATCACATCTCTGAGTGGGTCCCTTGTAGGGTGACAAGTCCTGCCAGCAAACCTGCCCCAGCACAGGCTCCCCTTTCCATGGGTTCACAGGTCCTGCCAGGAGCCTGCTCCAGCACAGGCTTCCCACAGGGTCACAGCCTCCTTTGGGCACTCACCTGCTGCAGAGTGGGGTCCTCCAGGGGCTGCAGATGGATCTCTGCTCCACCACGGACTTCCATGGGCTGCAGGGGCACAGCTGCCTCTCCATGTTCTGTACCATGGACTGCAGAGGAGACTCTGCTCTGGTGCCTGAAGTACCTTTTCCCCCTCCTTCCTCACTGACCTTGGTGTCTGCAGGGCTGTTTCTCTTACACATTCTCACACCTCTCGTCTCTGTCTGCAATTTGATCCTGCACAATAACTGTCATCATGTAATATGTAATTACAGAAGATTTACCTCTGTGGTTGATGGGCTTGGCCTTGGCCAGTGATGGGTCTGTCTTGGAGCTGGCTGGCATTGACCAGCAAATATATAGGGGAAGCTTCTAACAGCTTCTCACAGAAGCCCCTGTAGCTGGCCCCTATCCCCGCTGCTTCCAAAACCTGGCCACACAAACCCAGTATAGTGGATTATAAGGTAGGTGGATACTTGACTGGACCACCAGGCTCAGTGGCTTGTGGTAGCAGTACAAAGCATGGCTGGTAGTCTGTCTTTAGTCAGTGAAGAGCCAGTTGGAGCCAATACCAATTTAACATGCCAATAAACTGATACCAATTTAACATGCTAATAAACTGTGAGAAAGCACTCACAGCTAATTGGGATATGATAATTAGGATATTAATATGGGATATTAAAAGAGCAGTCAATTGCATGGAGGGCAGAACTGCTATTTGGGGAGACCACAGTAGACTGGAGAAATGGTCTGACTGAAGTCTCATGAAGTTCAACAAAGTGCCAAATCCTGCCTTTTGGGAAAAAAAGGAAATTTTTTCTTTGCAGGAAAAGAATTGGGGATCTGTTGCAAAAAAAAGCAACAGCTTTCTGGACATTATGAACAATAATGCAGCCAGCACATTGCAGGAAATAATCTTCCTCTCTAATCAGCACCAGTGGGAACACATCTGGAGCACTGTGCCCACACACCTCAGTGGATTTTGTTTCCTCTGGAAGGGTTAGATTATTAAGAGATGAAGAAGAATAACCTCCAAACAACATATTTTGGCAGATAATACAGATAATAAAATGTTATTGCATATCGTGAAAGTTGTTGCTAGTGTGGTGATGGCCAGCTTATATCTTGCTCAAAAGGTACAAAGAAAACAATTTACCAACAGATTTGGACAGAGATTAAGAATTAATTCTTCATTTGAATAGCCACTCATAGTGCAGAAGGGTCATCATGTTGTAGATGTATTGTATGTATCGTTACGTAATTCATATCTAACCACTTGGACCACTGTCTTATTCTGAATTCTATGTTTTAGAACTTAATTGCAGTTGCTCTTATTAGTATTTATTGGGTAGATATTTTGAGATAGTTCTCACACTTAGAACTTGGGTAGGAGGTTTAGAAATTTCTCTGTCCTGTCAAGCAAAGTATTTTTTCATTTTCATGAATTTCCTGAATTCAGATTTTTTAATTATATTTTGTAGAGGAGGAAATTTCAGATCATTATCCAGCCATTGTTGTAGTCTTGGCATTACTCTATGGTCCTTTTTGCCTTGTCTTTGATGATTCTTCCCTCAGTATGATTTTGATGAGTAAAATAACTAAGTTGTGAAATTCCACATGCAAGTTACTCAGAGTTAAGCATGGCTGGAAAGAAGACACTTGCAAAAGTAGTGATTGATACACATGTACAAAGCAGCTGTTATACATCTTTCTAAATAAAACATTTGCATGCATCATATTAAGTATGTTCAAGATCCAGCTCTGCTCATTAACATGGAATAGATCTACCATGAGATTCTGCAGGAGTGTAACTCGGCTCTACCTGGCTATTTATGGAGCCAAACCACACTGAAATCACAGGGCCCTACAAAGGTCTTCTGGACAGAGCCAGTCAAAGGCAGGTTAATGATGTGGGAATTCTGAGATAATTAGATTCCATCCATAAATTTTGTCATTTTCTGTAAAAATTTTAATCAAGACCAGTCGATTTATTTGGTGGCAGAGCATAAATGCCACACTTCTACTATACTTGCAATAAATCAATTAGCAGAGAAGCTTATTGAAAAAACTGTATCACACAAAAATGTATTCCAGCTGTCTGTTATATTTCATCTGGCTACACAGCACTAGTGAGGATAAAAAGGTCTGATATAGACATAATCACTGAGCAAAATGTAAAAGATAATTCGTACTACTGGCTGGGATTTGTAGGTTATATGTCCTGCATTTTCCGAATACAGAGGTGCTATTCAGCAGGTCAGATGAGCCACATTCTAAAATTGCCTGGATCTACTCTCCTCAAAAAATTCCTGGGCACCCTGCAGCTCTGCTGCAGAAGTTTCCCTTATAGGTAAATGAGGTTAAGAATTTAAGAACCCAGGAAAATGATACTGTACTGGGTCAGAATAAAAGCCTTTCTAGGCTTGCACTCTATCTGCAACAATGACTAGTACATTATGCAACAGGAATATAAAGACATAAGCATAGAGCAAATATATTCTGATACTATAACATACAGTATATATATTTTCTCACTTTTTCTCCTCTATATTAGAAGAAAAGAATGCAAGCACAAAGTATATAGGAATATTTCCTCTAAATAGTCTTTTAGCATTTGGTTAGCTGTGGCCTTGCAACTTACTGAGTCATAATATGGAGTCCCTTGTATATAAAGTCTTTGATGGATTTTTCTGCACTAAATTTGCCTATGTCTACTAAAACCCAGGTAAAGGTCTAGCAATGTTAAATGAGATACATCCTGACATGAGTTGACCTCAACACATATACTGGATTATGCTAAATGCTAAGGTTTTTTCCTGTATATCTGCTGTTTTAATAAAATACATATTCCATTTTTGTAAGCTTGGTTCTTACTGTGATTAGTAAAAGGATACCTATTTGTATTTTGCAGTTTAAAGATATATGGGCCTGAGGCAAAGTCAGAATAAAATGAGAATAGTTGCAGAAGTCATTATAGAGGACAAACTCTACGTGCTCTTGAATTAAATTAAAAATGAGTTTAGCCCTGGGAATGAAAAATCACTCATTTGTCTAATGTAGCAAATAAATGTTGCAGATGGTTCTAACTTCAGGAGAGACATCTAGACAAATAAGGCATGACTCACATTTTTCCCTGTTTTATTCAATTTCTTACTTCATGTCATGAAAGATTGCAAATGAGTAACTGATGTCATTAGAAAAACACATGTTATTGACTTTCTTTAACTTCCAGTTGGGAAAAAATTCCTGAAAAAGAACACTAATGTGATTTTACCATTTAGAATATTTTGAAAGCTTTCGATCTAGTTAATAAATTCTTTAAACTTTTATAATTTATTGCCAGTCTGTTAAGCATTTTGGAAAGCTATTATTTAATCTTTATTTATTATAAATGCTTTTAACAGTGGAGAGGGACTAATTCCTCTATATACTGGGTTTGATTAGGAGATATTTAGTGTTCTTCATAGTAGTTTGTATGGTTCTATGATCGGTATTTGTGACCAAAACGGTGTTGATAACATGCCAGTGTTTTAGTTAGTGCTGAATAGTGCTTGTACAGCATCAAGCCCATCTTATGATGTCCTGCCAGTGAGTAGGCTGGGGGTCCAGAAGAAGTTGTGAGGGACAGCTGACCCCAACCGACAGAAGGAATATTCCGTAACATATGACATTGTGCTCAGCAATAAAAGCTAAAGGAAAGAAACAGGAAGGGGGGATGTTCAGAGTGATATCATTTGTCTTCCCAAGCATCTGTTCTTACATACAATGGAGCCCTGCTTTCCTGGAGATGGCTGAATGGGAAGGGGTGAGTGAATCACTTTGGAAAGTGAGTGAGGGGCTGTGTAGGGCTGAGCTGCTTACCAGGGTTAACAGACAGCATTCTATAATTTTTTTATAGACTCCCTGTCAAATATATTTGGAAAATAATTTTAAGATGTACTTCATGCTGGTATGGGTCAGGCTAAAGAACTGCTATGACTGCCAGGTAGTGCTAGCTTGCTACTTTTGTGTTATAGTATTTATTAAAACAAAGTATTGCTGACATAAACCTGCTTATTAAAGGTCTTGTGTAAAGTATGTGGTTTGGGTCAGAAAATAAAAGAAAATTGTTTCTCTTGAGATTGTGAATTGCATTGGTGCATTGTTCAAATGATTTTGACCCAGAAATATAGGCATCCTTCCCTAATCTCTAATGAATAATGTGGAGAAAACTGTCTCCCTTGTGTATAGCTAACTTGGACTGGACAGTTACATTTGGAGTCTGAATTCAGAGAAAAACAAATTGTACTTACAATGCTTAGAATCAAACCCCTTAATTTATCTGAGGGGTGGGGATGTCCTTCAAAGTAATTATTCCCTCAGTCTCTGAGCAGCAAAATACGAAAAAATATATACTGAACAAAATGTAGAAATATTACAAAATACTGAATTCTGCTGCTATTGTATATCCAGAAGGTACTTTGTATTTTAACTTGCTCATATTTATCTCTACTTCTTATGTCTTGTAGAGCTATGTAAAAAAAAATCTTGAGATGGCCAAATAGCCCCTAAAATATATATTTGAGTGACTTTCTACCTTTCTGCTATATTTGCATTCCCACAAATAATAAAAGCTGAAATTATTTCCTGCAACAAATTTCTCACTGTAGAGAGAAGAGATTGTGGAGGTTGGAGTTATAACATTTCAGTCAAACTCTGATTGAGACGTTACCTATCAGTCTGTGAATCAGATGCAGTGTTGTAATCCCATACTCTGCGGAGATTCCTGTGATATTCTCAGTGGTAACTGTGGAGAAGATTTTCTGTCAATGGAGGAATGGTATGTAGTATATTCAGAGTTTTAAATTGTGTTAGATTCTACAGTACTTTGAAATAAATGGAAGATATCCTCTTGAATACATTAGTGACTTCAATGCAGCACTTCAATCACAGCATAACCTCAGGAAAAAAATTCCACATGTGGTTAACATCAGGATTGCTGTTCTAGATCTATGACAGCAGCTGTACAACCAGTCATGTTGAGGCTCATTGTTGCCCAAACAAGGAAGAAACTAAACAAAAGTAAGGACTTCTTAATTTAAAACATTTTTCATCACTTCAGCATAGAATTTCCTAAATATGAATAGTGGTGATTTTTTTCCCAAGACTGATTATAAGAAGTAAAATTTGTCTTCATTCCACAGACCAAGAAGTGAGATAAATATGTATATTTAGGATTGAACTGTTGTTGCGGCGAGCTCGGCCGGTAAAATGCCGCAACCTTCCCAAAAGCGCTTCTGTGTCCAGCGGTGCCTCAGCGTGGTGTGCGGTGACCAGTGAGATAGGTATGCCGCCTTCACCTCTCAGAGGTTTCCTGGGGTTTGCAGCTGACACCCTGTCCCACCAGTGCAGGTGGATGCACAGGTACTCGCACACTCACGCCTTAAGCCAGGAGTAAAGAGTTGGGAGGAGCTCTTCTGCGTTAGAAGTTTATTCCACGGGGTCCAGGGACGAAAAGCCAAGCACAAAGGGGTGCACAGGGTTTTATACTGAACCAAACAGGGGCGGAGAGAACACTAGGGACCAATCACATAAGGGTCAGAGGGAGGAGAGAAGGCGGGGTTACAATACATCAACCAATAAAGGTAGATGAGGGGAGGAGCAGGGGAGCGGGGCCAATGAGGCACCGAGTGAGGGAGAACTCTCTAGAACTAAACCATATAAGGACACACAGATTGACAGGCTAACCAAATAGGGGAATGTGCCATAGCAGGGTCTGGAGGGGAGAGACCTTCCTCATTATCACAGCTTAGGGGGAGATCTTGGACCTTGGAGCCTTTCAACACTTGGGCTCTCTGGCCCACTATTCCTGAGCTCTCTGGCCCACAACACCAGGGCTCTCTGGCATTACTGGCTGCTCGGTCCCTTCTGCGGCTGGCCCATCCTCTGCAGCCTCTCCTGCTGCGGGCTCAGCCAACCCCACAAACTGTCTAAAAAAATAAACAGATTTGTGAACACTTTCATATAATCTAAGAAGACCATAAAACAAGATATAGAAGAAAACAGAAAATACCAATACCAATAGAAAAATAACAATTCCAATAGAAAAATACCAATTCTGGAATATTAGAGGATTTAAAAACCAATAGGACATGTAACTTAGTGCTGTTTTTCATGTAAATTATCTGGAACAGGAATGTCAGAAATTACAAAGCCACTCACACACATCTAGCATAATCATTTCAATAGAATCATCAGGAGTCAACTATTTACATTCTTTTCAAAGGTTTATGAAAGTATAAATTTATGAAAGCTTATAAGCTTATGAAAATGATATTAACCAGTTGAAGTTGTGGCAGTCTAAGGAAGTTCCCACTGATTGGAAAAGGGGAAACATAATCCCCTTTTTAAAAAGAGAAAGAAAGGAAGATCCAAGTACAGGCAGGTCAGTTTCTTGTGCCTTACAAGGTTATGGAGCAGATCCTCCTGGAAACCATGCTAAGGCACGTGGAAAACTAGGAGGTGATTTGTGACAGCTAAAATGACTTCACTAAGGGCAAATCATGCTTGACAGATTTGATAGCTTTCTGTGATGGGGTTACAGTGTTGGTGGATAAGGGAAGAGCAACTGTTGTCATATACCTGGACTTGTGCAGAGCATTTGAGACAGTCCTGCATGACATTCTTGTCTCCAAATCAGAGGAAGTGTTGGGATTGTTCAGTCTGGAGAAAAGCAGGTTCCTGGGAGACCCTACAGGTCTTTCCAGTAGCTTTCCAGTACCTAAAGAGGACTTACAAGAAAGCTGGAGAGGGATTTTCACAAGGGCATAAAGTGATAGGATGAGGAGTAATGTCTTTAACCTGAAAGAGAGTTTAGATTTGATATTAGGAAGAAATTCTTTATGGTAAGGGTGGTGAGGCACTGGAACAGGTTGCCCAGAGAAGCTGTGAATGCTTCACTCCTAAAAGTGTTCAAGGCCAGGTTGGATGGAGCTCTGAGCAACCTGGTCTAGTGAAAGATACCCCTGCCTGCGGCAGGGGGGTTGGAACTAGATGATCTTTAAGGTCACTTTCAACATAAAACATTCTATAATTCTGTGATTCTGAATTGCTAAGTATTTGAGAATATGCCTCTACTATTGCCAAGTAATTCTACTGAAACAATTGACACACTCAGAGATGACTATAAAACAATTAGATAATTTCTTTCACCTAATATAATATTTTTTGTGAACTAAAAAGTATATCACTGATATACTTATTACTAAGCTATAGTGCATGTACATTGGCTAGAAGATGTCTGAACAAAAATCCTTTTTTGATCAATATTCATAGACAAACGTAATACAATGAAACTACACTACTGAGTTTCAGGCAAAGGCAAATTCTGATTTAAAATGGCGTAGGAGGGGATTAGTCCTAGAATTGAAAGTCAGATAAACAAAAGATAAAGTCATGAATAGGAAGTTTTAGGATCAAAAGCAATTAAATGAGTGGTTCAGGAAATGGTTTTAGGATCAGTTATGTTTAACAGTATCATCGTTTTGTTTGAAGTAATTGTATGTACATTTACCATACTTCCAGGTTATGCAAATTATTGTTAATATAGGGAAGGATCAGATTATCATACAAATAGATGTAGATAATCTGGTGGATTAGTGTAATAGAAATGGGATAACACTTCAGTGGTAGAAATTGTTAAGTCCTTCTGCCGGAGATTCAGGAAAGAGAGGAAGATTCTTGAGGTGCTAGGTGATATGAAGATAATAATGATGCCTATCTATCAGTATGGTTGCAGTAGACTAATACAAATTTAGAGTAGAATCTTTAGCAGAAGTAAGAAAAAATTAGTATCACTTTGAAAAGTATTGCTGATACTTTATGTTCTGTCTATTCTGACACTAAGAATTTAGACTGCAAGAAATATTGCCAAAAATACTTCTTTGTATTCAAATATTAAAAGCATAAAAGAAACACCATTATCCCTAATGCACACTAGATAAATTACACACTGTGATAAACTATAACACATATTTACTATTTCTTCATGTGTATCATATATATCATGCATATCTCTGAGCACTTGCTTCCCATGGATTTAGGTCAACAAAGCTGCTAAGCAAGAAAAGTAAGAGTCACCTAGATAAGCAGGATCCTAACAGGAACTTACACACAGTGGCCAGATTTACAGCTGTGAGTGCAAGATTTCTCTAGTCCACCCTTAAGGCAGAGCTGCTTTGCCAAGTGAAAGAGATCAAAGGCATTTGGGAGCTGCCTGGGCCCAGCAAGCAGTAAAGTTAGTCAAATGTCAAAAGCTGCCCAAAAATGTGCTAGTGCAGGTATTAGGGTTACACCACAAGCTTCAATGGACTCTCCTGAGCTTCAGTTAACATCTCTGTGAAGGACCAGACTCAGCCTTTGCAGTTACTTCAGTTCCTCAGGCAGATGTAGCATTTACACCATGGAATACAGTAACCCAGGTCAATAAATTGAATCTTAGGTGTATTTTTCTTCTATTCTGTATGTGCCTGACATGCAACCTTTGGTGTTGAGGCTACCGCATGTAATACATATGGAAAGTAAGTCAGAAAATCAGAGAGCCTGAAATAATTTAACCTGAAGGTTATCTAGTGAGAATAAAGAAATGTGCAATCATTTTCTTTGGCATCTGTTGCTATGTAGCCTGGAGATGGTGTTGCCAGCCATTTGGAGAATAACTGTTTTCTTCTATAAGAATATAAAGTTTCAATTTTGCCTTAGGGATTTTAGAAGTATTATTGTTAATTCAGTTTTCATTTGCCAAGGATATCTTAAATAGGTGCCAAGAGGCAGACACAATTCTTTGGAATATCATAGGTAGACACTTCAGGAAGAAAAGGAATTTTAAAAGGGCATTCATTTTGATGGCTGTGATTATTATAACTGCCTCACAGCAAAAACAGACATTACCCTCTCCTTGAATCCTTTATGAGTTTTATTCTTTGTAAAGAGAGAGGGTTTTTTTCTACTAACAGAGAGGGTGTTTTTTTTAAGCAAATGGAAACTCCTGATTTTACATAGGATGAAATAAATTTTCAAAGTCCATGTTCTAATGATTAGATATTCATGAAATTCACAGTTGATACAAAGTACTGTAAGATATTTTCCTAGATTCAAGTCATTCACCCATACTTTAAAAGCAAAGACACAAAGTCCATATTCTGATCCAAGAAAAGGATTATAGGAAGATCATATTAGTTCTAAGTGGTGATTTTTAAGTGCCTTTTGAACTGCATCCAAACAGTTGTTAATAGAAATACTGGTATTGTTAAATATACCTTAAAATTATTAACTTTGGATCCTTGGTTTCTACTAGGATTTGCCACACATAAGAAGCAACATTTTTGCCTCAAAAGCTGCAGATAAGACTGTAATAAATGTAATTTTAAACTTTTCCTCTTTGGCAACAAAAGAAAGGCTCTGCTGTCTAACCTCAGGATTTTGAAAAGAAAATAAAAGCTTACCTTGAACCAGGAAGGGGTAGTATAACGTTGTGCTGCACCATAGGGCAAGGCTGAGTTTTTGCCTTCAACATACCTAGAGTGAGGACTTTCACAGGTGCAGCTGCAACTGATGTCTATTCAAAGGAACTGGTTTATGTTAGATATTATTTATTCCATATAAAACTTTTACAAATATTAGGATGACAAAATCAAACACTCAGAAATAAGGTAAGGAAGTATTGTCTGGATTAAAGTTGGCTGTATAATGTTACTCTGACTAGATAACAGTAAAAAATTAAGTTGCTGGAGACAGGTCTTGAAGTTTTAATCTGTCAGAGAGACCACAGATTATTTCTTGGTCCTTCCATGGATTTAAAATTATGTTTACAGTAAACAAACCTTTTAACATATAACTGTCACTGTTGTCTACTCCATCTGTCTTTCCAAAATTATAAGCACTCAGAAAGGTGTTTGCAAATCAGGAAATGTATGTTGTGTAATTTTAATTACATTGCTAATCCAAAATTTTCATTGGTTGCCCAAATTGACCATGTGCTGCTGATTTGTGAGTGCTGTGGTCCTATGCCCAAGCCATAAGAACCTAATAGTATCATCCAGTACCCCAGAGTATTGATGTGCAAAGCCACTAATGTCCAGTAGGCAGCTTTGTGTTGCATCAATAAAGATCATCCACCAGATGAGGTAAACTAACAAATCAGTTTCACCGTAGGTCTAACTAGTGTATAGGGAAGGTCAGGCGAGGTCATGTTCTGCACTAAGAAAATAAGGCACCAATTGGGAAAGGGAGCAGTGTCCGTGAAGGAAGAAGGTATCCTAGGGAGAAGAGAAAAGGGAAGTTGAATCCTTAAAGGCAATCTTAACATCTAAACGTAACAGGTATGTATATTTGTTTATGCACTGTGAATGTGCTAATTAAGTTTCCCTGTGTAATCTTAATTATAGCTTCACTAGACTTTGTTCATTTTTTCTTCTGATGCTAACTTTTTTCATACCCATGTCTGTCTTTTTAAAAGAAAGCATACATTGATAGGATATCATACTGATGACTAGCAGTAGTGGAATCCAAAGCTATGTCTTATTAGGAAATGAGTGTGGGTCCACTTTGCAGAGCAGACCCTGAAGAACTGATGTTCACTGTAGCTCTTTTGTGGAGATTTGCTGTTTCTTTGGTCCCAGGGATTGGCTGCCATTAATGAAAGGAACAGACTCAGGATGCATCCCTTGGTTTACTTCCACACAAAAGGAGTCCAGTTTGTAACCACTACTTGAAGATAATCATGCTGCAAAAAGTGGGGATTATGGGGAGATTTATTTCAGAAGTCCACATCCAATATGTTAAATATTATTGCAAAGCCAGCCTTTATACCAATGACACAAATCCTTACTTTTGGAGCTACCAGAGCAACTGATAACAATGCTGTGCTGTCAGCCTCTCTGTGGGTACGCAAAGTAACAAATGTCGCGTGTACCGGCAGGCAGCCAAGGGCTACTGAGACCTGAACTGATTTGATTCTCTTCTGGTCACTGAAGAAGAAAGTTTTTAACTGAGTGCAGGCTCTTCAGCCAGTTTTCTTCCAAGCCTGTCTCTGTCCTATTTTTTTCTAACGGCAGAATTTCCCCTCTGTTTCCCTACTGCAGTTCCAACATGCACCTTATCTCATTTCAGTTTCACACTTCTTGCTCAGCCACACCCTTTTTCTGTTCACCTATACGGAGAAGTAGCTCTTGTTTTTCTTCTGCATGCTCATTCAATCTCTCTTCTTGTTTACTTCTGAAGTCCTGAGCCAAGATTTTTCATTAATGTTACAGAGACAGATGGATTCTGATGAGTAGGTAGGATACAATTAAACTATTTTTAAAACTTATTTTTTTCCTTTTTAAAAGGAGAATAAAACCTTGCAGCTAAATTAGCAATGACTTATATTTTCAACACAGAATGGCAGAATGATGAGATGTTTTTTAAACAACAGACACATTTAACATAAATCATGTAATCAGTCTGATATTGATAAAGTTTCTGTGCTTGTAAAACATAAGTGTGACAATTATTGTGCTAGTTATCAAATTTAAATAATTTCTTTTTTTGTCATGATCCTGAAGAAGAGAATGCCCAGAGTCATTCTTGGGCTTCTGTTGAATTGAAATAATAAAAATGCACAGCATTGTTGATGTACCACTGATGTACATGACAGAATCTAACCCACACATCTTGAAACACAATGCGTATCTTAGGTATTTTAGAAGGTAAGAGTCATTGACAACATTCTGCTTAGATGCCAGTACGAATCAAACCATGACAATCTTTTTTGGCAAATAGTGTGGGGTGTTGTTATTTCAAAGGGTTCAAGATAATGTCAGATGTTCCAGATTGAATTTATAGGTATATGTTCCCTCTTGTGCTGTTTATCATCTCTGACACGGAGAATGATGGCTGAAATATAAATATTGGGAGGTCTGGCAGATTGATTATATCACAGGCACGTATAACCCAAGCTGTCTTGCCCAGCATATTTTTTATGTGCACTTTGGGGACTTTATCCCCTTCCTCAGTACATAGAATTTCTGATCAGTCATGGCCAGCTTGATAGGCATGTCCTCTAGTGTTGACTAACCAGGTGGCTTTTGCTAAATATGTTTCCCAGTGTTTGGAGGTCCAAGCACCCATTGCTCTCAGTGTAGTCTTTAGCAGTCCATTTTATGATTCGATTTTCCTGGAGGCTGATGCATGATAGGGCTCGTGATGTAGCCACTCAATGCCATGTTCTTTGGCCCAGTTGTCTATGAGGTTCTTTCAGAAATGAGTCCAGTTTTCTGACTCAATTCTTTCTGTGGTGCCATGTTGCCATAACGCTTCTTTTTCAAGGCCCCAGGATAGTGTTCTGGGCAGTGGCATGGGACATGGGATATGCTTCCAGCGATATGGTGGTTGCTTCCAGCACTGTAAACACTTTGTGCTTCCCTTGGCAGATTTGCAGGAGTGTGATGAAGTCAGTCTAGCATGCCTCCACACACTTAGATTTCAACCATTGTCCCCCCTACCATAGAGAATTTAACCATTTGGCTTTCTTGATTGCAGCACAGCTCTACATTCATGGATAATGTGTGCAACAGTGTCCATGGTAAAGTCCTCACTGTGACCACAAGCCCATCTCAATAGTGCATCTCTTCCTTGATGGTCATAGGTGTCACGGGCCCACTGACCTATAAGTAATTCACCAGTCCAGATCCACCTGATTTTTTCTCTTCCTTCTCCCCGATAGTGATGCGGGGAGATGGGGAATGTGGGCTGTTCATCACATGTCTCTGCTGCTCCTTCCTCCTCAGGAAATGGACTCCACACACTCTTCCACACACTGCTCCAGTGTGGACTCCTTCCTGTGGGATTTCTACAAACTTCTCCCACCTGACTCCTTCCCACAGGCTTCAGTTCTTCAAAAACTGTTCCAGTGTGGATCCCTTCCACATGGTGCAGTCCTTCAGGAACAGTCTGCTCCAGCTTAGATCCCCTGCAGGGTCACAAGTCCTGCCAGCAAAGTTGCTCCAGCCTGGTCTTCTGTCTGCAAGGGTCTAAAGGTCCTGTCAGGGGCCTGCTCCACTGTGAGTTTCTCACAGGGTCATGGCCTCCTCTGAGCTTCCACTTGCTTTGGCATGGGATCCTCCAGGGGCTGCAAGTGGATCTCTACACCCCCGTGGACCTCCATGGGCCGCAGGGGCACAGCTGCCTCACCATAGTCTGCACCACAGGCTGCAGGGGAATCTCTGCTTCTGCACCGGGAGCACCTCTTGCCCCTCCTTCCTCATTGACCTTGGTGTCTGCAGAGCTGTTTCACATGTTTTCACTCCTCTTTCCTGCCTGCCAGCGTGCAGGGCTTTTTCTTTGCCCCTTATTAAACATTTTATCCTAGAGGTTCTGCCACTGAGGCTGTTGGGCTCTGCCTTGGCCAGTGGTGCATCCACCTTGGAGCCAGCTGGCATTGGCTCTGTTGGACATAGGGGAAGCCTCTAACAGCCTGTAGCCCAATCCTGCTACTTAAACCTTGCCACACAAATCCAATATACCATACTAAAGAAAGGGATACCTCTTATGCAATGAGTCTTGTTGTCTGGTGTTGCTGACCAATTCACGCCTAGCAATATATCTTCTCCTAAAATCCAGCATTTACTCAACGGACTGGTAAATTATGTCTTATTAGTTAAAATAATAAAATTAGAAAGGAGCATCAGAATTATTTATTGAATATCGGTGTTGTGTTAATTATCGAAGCCAGTTAAAGTCATCTTTTTTTCTGAAAACAAGACATTCTTGTTTGGGTAATCACTCTTTCTTATATGGATCGAAAAATAGCATTCATTTGAATAACAGGAGTAAAAGACGAGAGATTCATGGGATGGATACTAGAGCATGGGGAGCCCATCTAATGATGATGAAATCTTTAAGTTTCCCAGAATAGAGACTGGTTCAACTTTTTCCTATATTTGTCAATATTTCTGTTGTGTGTTCTCTTTTTCTTCCTGGGTTCTTTTTTTTTTTCCAGATGGCTCTGAAGTAAACTGATTTTGAGCCTACCAGAATTGGACATAAATGCTTAAAATGGCTGTTAGATTCCATAAACCACTATTTTAAATCTGCCCTTTACAACACATGAAATAGAATCCTTTGGGAGGTTTAGATTAAAAATGGAACAAATCTACTTAATTATACAAGTTTAGAAAAATACCGAGTCATTAATATTGGGAGCAAATTAATGAAAATGGACTATTGGGAGTTAGAATATACAACACTTGTGGTGTGTTAACATCAGTAAGCAGCTAAGCACCACCAGTCCCACCCTCACTCTTCCCCAGGGGGTTGGGGAGAGAACTGGAAGGATCAGAGAGAGAAAAGTCTTGGGTTTAGATAAAATCAGGTTAATAAATGAAGGAAGAAGGAGGGGAATCACCAACACATTTTGCAAAAGGCATAACTCACCACCAGCAGACCGATGTCCAGCCAGTCCTCAAGTAATGGAAACTTTGGAAAAACTACTACCCAAGTTTTGCTGCTCAGCATGATGCTCTGTGTGGAATGTCGTTTTGGCCTATGATTCAGCTATCGTGGCTGTGTTCTCTCCCAAGCTTTTCACTGGTGTGGCAGAGTGAGAAACAGAGAAGGGCTTGATGCTGTCCATGCTCTGTTCCACAATAACTAAAAGATTGCTGTGTTAGCAACACTGTTTTGGTCACCATGCTGCTGGTGCACCATATGGGCTGCCATGGAGGAAATGATGTCCACCCCAACCATTACAGTAGTTGAGAAGTCTCCTCTGGCTCAGAAAGTCCTGATATTTTTGACTGTTGGAAGCGGGATGCTTTTATCTTCTCTCATTTCCCATTTCCCACGTATTTTTGTAGAACCTGCTGCTAGTTACCAAAGAAAGAAGACCAGGACAGATGAACTTTGGATCTCCTTCCAGCAAGACTCTTCTTCAGGCAGATAGATATATACAACTTGTATACTTCATTGGGACCACATGGTGATTAAGAACTAATTTGTAGGGCAATGTATTTTAAGCTGGCATTAGCCTAAAATGAACTACTGGACTAATTTCACTCTGATCTAACTTGTTTCAACTATCCTTTTATTTCTCTGATAATTATGATTTTACAGCACCATAATTTAATATAACTCACAATATTTTCAGCATATGTAAGACAATGCTGTTTATGCATATACACTCACCTTGTAATTATATGTGGTATTTGAGTTCTGTTTTTTTAAAAGGTGGAGCATATTCTTCTCAGTGTAAAGGATAAGTGTTTCCTCACTAAAATATCTACTGTCAGAAAATATGAATGTAAGCCACATACAAAAAAAAGGCATCATTTCTGATGATATAATCTATTTATTGTGTTGAAATAAACATCCACATGGCAATAAACAGACCTGTCAGAGTTTGTAGCTGACTGGCCCCTTACCAGCTTGGTGGCTTTGTAGCTGTTTATTGACAAGAATGAAGTCTTCTTCCCTTTCTAATACATACAACACAATGGCATGTTAAACAAAGACCTGCCAGCAGTACAGGGGTTTGATAAAGGACTGATTGATGTTCTCTTATTTCTTCATTTGCCTACCTTTCCGTCTTCAATTTACATACTGCCATCTGAGAAAGAGATAGCATATACTCTAGAGTTTTCAATCAATCTTACCTTTCTTCAGCATCATTAAATCACTCAGTTCACCACTGTGAAAATGATTTGAGTGTCTCTATTTGTTAAAATCTATGATACTCTGACTGTGTAGGGAAACAGTTTAATTTTACTCCAAACTGGTAGCTACGGTAGACTTCATTAATTTAAAACAAATCAGGTGTGAAGGTTATTTATTGCTTGGCAGATTGAACACATTTTAAAAGGTTTCTCAGAATGCCTTAGTTTGAAACCAAATTATACTCTCCAAAATGCTTTTTGATTGTTCAATTTTTATTTTATTTTTGTTTAGCCAAGAAATAACATAATCTTATCCTTACAAACAAGACCTTTGTTTAAAAACAATTGAAATTATTTGTTGCATGTCCAGTCAGAAGATAAATACTAAGGATTTAACAACTTTTACTACTACCTGATCACAGACATAGGATGTTCCCCACCACCATTTGTCTCTCCACCCAATTGCTCCATGCCAACATGTTAATCCTTTTTATGCCATGAACTAAAGAGGACAGTCTCAACACCGCAAGAATAATTAACATATTCAGATATTTTCATGTGCACCTCTTGAGTGGGCAGATATATTGTATTTGAAATAGGAAGTTGGTTATTAAATTCTTACAACTGCTGCCAAGCAATCTTTAATTCTTTACTATGACAAATACTGTACATTACAGGGAATGGTATCACAAATGAAAGAAATTAAAGCACTAGAAGCATTAACTTAGGTCATCCTGTAGAACATGGAGTGTTTAGCTCCTTATACTGCAAGTTTCACAACTGATAGAAAAGTTATATGGTAAATGTAGATGGTGATCAGTTAAAGAAGATGACTAATTTTTAAGCCTTGAAGTGTGGCTTTTGGAGTAGGGTAGGCAGTAAGATAGAAGGGTATTCAGCAGCTGAGGGTGAGTACTAAACTAATACGAATTTTAGAGGTTTTATTTTTTTAATTATTTTTTGCACGGTTTTAAACTCAGGGTACACAGACTCTAATTTTTAGTCTTTATGTACCACCCAAAGAAACCAATGTGTTCAAAAAACAAGATAGAGATTTTCATCTTGAGAGACTAGATGGGAAGAACTCTTGCACTTGTATTAAATAGGCTGATCCAAGGACAGTTTAAGAAGGAGAGGAAGCAGCTGGGTCAGGAAGTTTTAGCGGACAGGGGAATAGTCATTGCTCACCGATGGGGGCTCACTCAGTACTAATAACAAGAAATCAAGTAAAATTCCTGAAAAAGAAAAAAAGTTTAATGCATTTGGAGTGCCACAGACTTATATAGTAATTGGTGTGTCATAGCTACACATAAGACACCATAGCTGACCTGTAGTATGAAACAAAAATACATTAGTAGACATAAAACAATCTGACATCTCAAATGATAGCAAATTAATCATTAATAACCAAGCAAGACCTTTCCACTTCTCTGAGAATTGAAACACAAGCGCACTATTGGCCAGAGTATCTCCAGTTTGGGAAGATATCCAAATCTGAAATATTAATCATTTTTCTGCCATAAAAAACATTTAAAAAACCATCTTCAGCAGCCCCACAATATATGAGGCAATGAAAGATGATTCCTTAAAGTATAAATCTTTTTGTCTGTTGGTAATGCTAAGTTTAGAATTATGTACATCTGTTTATGTAACTTTACAAACTTTCTGATAAAGCTGTGCTAAATGGATCAGTGACTCTGTCCTGACCTGGCTATTGCTGCAATCATCAACTGAAGTTATTAGTTGCAGACTGTGCTTTGTTTTTGCCAGCTCTAACACCCCTGCAGAAGCACAAAACCAGTAACAGAGACAAGAGAAAGAAAAGTTCTTCTAATTCAGCTCATCTTCACACAGTGCAAAATTTGGAAAATCCACAAATGTGGGGGGACTTCACACAAGCTTTTCTATCCCTGAGGGAAGACCATGCCATGGGCTCTGCTCAAAGAGCAGGCATTTCTGGAGGCCTTATTTTTGCCAGGAGTTGTTAGGAAGCTGTTGTACCTGATCGGTAAGACCTGGGGAGATGACTTTCAGGAAGACACGTCTTACTTCATGTGTGGTTTGTAATTATGCTATCAAATACACCATCAGTGTGCAGAGAGCCTGAAGTGCATAAGTGTTTGACCTGTGTCTTGGAATCTTGTAGCCCTGCATTTTGCAGTTCTTTAGTGGTGCAGTATTTTAAGTTCTGTGAATAATTTCCCATGCATTGTTCTGTAAACATAGCTCTTGTTTATGCTAATCGGCCCGATGTTTTGAATTCCTGTAGTCTGTATGATAGACAATTCTGCTGACCAGTGGACAGTAGGAGGTGGTATTCTCTCCCTCCAATCCTCTCTACTTTCTGAAAACATATAAATAAAGACCGAGGGCAGAGGTCGGCCCCTTCCTTTCCTCCATTCTTCCTTGGCCTCTGCCCTGGCTGGTGGACCCTGATAACTGCGACTCGCGTGCTTATTTTGTGTCCGAGAACAACAGAACCTTTTTTTCTTTCAAGTGCCATTGAGAATTCTCCTGCTTATTGGATAGCAATAAAATAGTTTTGAAGTAATTAAAAACAAAATATAATGAACCTTGATGCTTTTAATTTCTTTTAAATTTAGAAATTATATAAACCTTCACCATACAGACCTGAGAAATCAGCCACTACCAAAAAATCGGTGTATGGAGGTCAACAGTTACCATTTCAAATGAGGTCTCTGCCTTTGATTAAAATTATATTATCCCATATCTGTGTCTAACTCCGAAGAAACTAGACAAGACAGCTCCATAATTCGTGATTAAAATGATCCACGTAATAGGTGACTAATAATGATGCAGAAAATGGCTTTTACAGACAGACAATCAAATCCTTCCTGGGTTTGAAAAGCTTATTGTTAGGCAATTATTAGGCTGTGCCTTTGACAGTCTATACAGTATCTAATTGTCCCTTCACACCTTCAGGTGTGAAGGAAAGAAAACAAAAGATGAGGAATGATGCTGAATGTGATTTCAGGATTAGGGATTGGTCTCATATTGTACCAAAAAAACCTCAGCAAAAATAGTAACGTTCAGCTGAGAAAAGTCATTAAAGAAGGGATTTTTTTTTTTAATGAAGTATTGATAATGCCTCAAAGAAAGGGAGTTTCTTAGTGGGATTTCTCAACAAGTGACAGGTCCCAGTATTTCATTTTATAGAAGAGCGGTGGGATTCCCATATGCTGAACAAGAATATTTTAAAACAGAAACTTCAGAGACCAGTTTCACTGTGGAGGAAAAAAAAGAATATTTCTCTTGAATCAACACAGGGATCTGCTTTTAGGGAAAGGGATTGGATTTTTGTAAATCAAACACATATATAAATACGTATATTTGTGCAACCTGGCATACAGGAATTTGTTGCCAGAAGTAGGCTTTTTTTCCTTCAGACAAAAATCACCCATCCAAAAAGAGGGAACACAGGACCCCAACACAGATGTAAAATTGTTACTGTTATTGTGGTAAAGGAAATATGAATATAAAAAAATAAAATAAAGAAATATGTGTAGAAATGCTCAAAGCAAATGCTTTACCTAGAGAAAGCAAGCAGCATACAATGTTAATTTCTTACTTCTTACTTCCAGAAGTATGACCTAAACATGACCTTGTCAGTAATGAGGAGAATTTGTATGCTAAAAATCATTATATTTTGTGTGAATCATTGAAGGGACAGCAATGACTATTACATTAATCAGAATCCTGCAACTAATTTAATGGACATGCAACTAGCAGATTTACCTCTCATTCTCCCCAGTGAAGAAAAGGAATCTTTTTTACCTGTGCCTGCACAAGCACAGGAACTGTTGAATCATTAAACCAATATTTTAGATGCATATGCTTTTTATTCTTTTAAAAAATACTGAAATAAAGACCAGATTTTCAAAGCTGCTTAGCACTCATCATCTCCCATTTCAATGCCTCTGATAAGATTTTGAGAACTCTTAGACAGCAAGTTCTTTTAAAAGTGTTTTAACTACACGGGAAGAAAATATTTTGCAAAGTTTCTCCTAATTGATGCTGCTTTCTGAAACTCCTGACTATAATGCTTGCTACCTCTTTCAAAGTAATAATCTTTATGTCCTACTTTTGTAATAAACCTGATTTTGACACAAACTTCTCAGTAGAGAAAAAAATTTGGATGCAGAAAATTAGTAGCATTTCTGTTATTTATTTTTATGATTATATGCATAGTTATAATTTCAGCTGTTACTATTACATTTATATTTTAAATTTTCATTTTTAAATTGTTCTTGTTTTTTTCTTGGTGGTATTTTTCTTTCACTCCTTCAGAACCTTCAAAAACTAAAATTCAGGAAATGAAAGATGGAACAGAATAGCCAAGAAAGCTAAAAATTCTGTACCTTCAGAATAGAAATATCAGGGCAAATTCTCTTCCTCCTTGTTACCACGGGATTTATTATACTGCTCCAAAAGTTGTCTGTGTTATCAGACACATTCCTCTGTGTCTACTCAGGCACTTTGTGTGACAGGATGGACAATTGTCTGTATATGAGTTAGGCAACCTAGAGGCAGTCCCCTGGGAGACAAAAATGCTTTAGGTCATGCTCAGGGAGTTTTTCATCTCATTTGTGTTGGACGTCTACTTTAGAATTAGACAAATCATTTGCTACAAGTCTGTAAATCTCTCTATTAAGAGATAATACATAAAAAGTGCTTATATGTGAATAGATGAATCCCACTTCAAATGTACAGAGTGATTAAAGGTCTTGGTTTAGCCATGCACTGTTGCCTATGACAGTAGCAACACAGTTTCAAGGAAAAGAGAAAGAGATTTTCCTGATCTCACAGACACAGCTGCAGCTTCTTCAACTTGTTATTTCTTAAGGACTTGCCTTCCACAAGACCACTTTTCCTGAATGGATCCTGTGTTAGTGACCAAGCTAACTTCCCAGGAATACACACACAGGCCTCTGCTGTCTTCCTATGCAACCTCACCCTTTGCTACCACCCCAGACTTTGATATTGACAGGAATTAGACTATATGAAAGGTGTTTTTTCCTATTTTGAGAATGGCAAGATTAAAATTTGTTCAGAATACAGAGAAGTCTTCAGCTGTCTGTAAACGGTGCTGACAGAAACAGAGCAAGTTCTAAGCTTCTTATGATGCAAAAAAAAAATTTTTACTGTTTAGAGGGTTTTTGAGATATAAGAAGATGATAGGAATATATAAGAAGATATATTCAGTGACAGGTCTGGGTACAAAGTAGGGAGGCGAAGAGACACTTCAGTGGATAGGAAAGGAGACAGTAAGTTTTCATCAGTCTGTGTGATACATCAGGGAACACATAGGCAGTTGTGTAGTTTTTTTAATTCTCCCCATTCCTATCCCCTCACCTTCTTCCCCAAAATCTCTGTTTTCCTCCCTCTGGTCCACCCCAGCTTCCATATTCACACAGGCCTTTGTGTACCTGCCCTGAGAATGCATCACCCATTCTTATTCCTCAAAAAAACCTCCTATCTAATCTCTTACACCTCTTGGCATGATGAGGGAAAGGGAGAAAAAGAAGAGGAAATTGGCTAGGACTACTAGCCTGCTTCAAAGGGGTCAGGATGTAGTGATCCAAGATCTGAGGCTTTCTTCAACCTCTTCTCTCTTTGGTTATATCTGGGCTGGTGAAGCACAAGGTTCATTACCTGTATCACAGTCTTAGTTGTCCTTTACATCTCTTTGCCATCTCCCTCTGTTGACCTCCACATTTCTCCATAGCAGTAATGTTATTTGGGCTAATACTGCATCCATCTCTGGGCATAAGAAGATAGAGACTATGCCCATGCAAAACAAGTTGCCATCCTAGGCAGCTGCCAGTTCTACCCATGTAATAAATTGGCCTGTGTCATCTTCTATCATCTTTCTGCATTCAGAAAAAGATAAAGGAAGTACTTGGTACAGAACAAAAATACAAAAGGAAAACAATGGAAAGCCTGTTTTTATGATGTAGAAAATCTTCCTTTTCATCTGGCATCAACTTCAGGTATAATGCTATGTTTTACAGAATAAATTAACAAAATTCTTTAAGTGCCTTCAAAAGAATCTCATGAATGATACATTCTTTTCATATTTTCAAGTTTTCAGAAGTATACATTGATAATAAATTGCAGCTAGATATATGTTGCAGCACATTAGTTATTAGCAGCAGCTCTAATCTTCCTGCTTTGTGTTAAAAAGTCATACAAAGAGCACTAGCAAAATTACTTTTATAATTTTAAGGCATATATCATATTTTAATTTAAACTTCACAGCAAAGTAAGTTCTTTGACTTCCTAAATAAGTACTCCAATTTTAAATCATGCAAGGGCGAATAGCTGGACCAAAAAATTCACTCAGTTTCAGAATTACTCTGAAATCATGGCCAAAAATTATATATAATTACACATAACTACAAAAGGTTTTCTCCATCTACTGGGTGCCCCATTATTTTCTGCTTCATTAGTAATAAAGCATATTATTTCTTGAGAGATAGCACAAATTATAATTATAGGTTATTTTGGGGCTTTCATTAGAATCTCCTGGTTTTACGTGCAGATGAATTTCAAAATAATCCTTCTTTGGGGGTAAAATTTTCCAAGTTTGGTCTCGCCTAAATAGCTTGGTTTGCCTTTTGAGGTATGAAACTTCTGAGGTAAGTAACTCCAGGTGTTTTGGAAGGGAGAATAAATGTAACACTTCAACATCACTATAAGCTTCTTTTTTCTTAATAAATCAATTTCTACAAAAAAAAAATGCCCTCTTAGGCCCTGTGGTTTGGAAGTGAGAGCTTAAAGAAATCAGAATGTTTCAAAGCATTGACTTATGTGTTGGCAGTGCTGCGATGCTCTGCAGACCACCTGGGTAGCCTCACTGGCCATGGGCCTCTGGAAAGTGAACGTGTTCCTCTGGCCTGATTTCCATTCACAGCAGTGAATCTGCCTTTGCTGACAGATTTACAGCAGTCAGTGTCAAGAAAGTGGCCTCAGCTATCAGACCAATACTCATCAGTACCTGTGCTCATGTTGTTCCTCAGGGCCAGCCCCTTGTGAATCGACTGATGTGTCCTTCTGGCATAGGCTGGAGTCTGTTTTTCCTTGCTCCCTTCCTTGTTTCCTTCTTTCCTTTATTTCTTTCCTCTTGTTTTTTCCTTTCCTGCCTGGTAGTATAGAATTCTTCTGAATTCCATGTAACTCCTCAAAGGATGTAATTCAAAGGATTGATGGAGCAAATGGAGTAAAATCCAAGATTTCACAGTCAGCATAGGCCTCTACTGCCTGTTTGTAACTTTCCCAGACATAAAATACCCTGAAAACTGCACCCAGGTTTACGTTCCAGTGGGAACCATGCAGTTCAACTAGTTGAGTAATAAAAGAGAATGACAAGGCTTTCAGACCATTCATGGAGCCCCTCACAATGGCAATGGGAAGGGCAGCATATTCTCCTCAGTTCTGCTTCTGTCTGTGGCACCAGAACATCGAGCACTTGCTGTGAATCACTGCCACCCATTTGAGTCCTGGCAGTCCCACCCACTGACAGACATCAGCACCAAAAGTAGCAGAAGACATCATTTTTCAACAGGTGGTTGGTTTCTTCTGCAGGTATAGAGAAAAACATAACAAGACTGGTTTTTATTTGTACAGCGCAGAGGTCAGTTTTTACTCAGCCCTTAGTGGCAGCGCAGGGCAAGATGGAGCACAGCCCTAAGATGCTGGTGAGTGAGTCCACAGTAAAAGAGACAATCTTAGCAGCCCTAAGACAACACAGTTATTCCAAGAGATCTTTGTTACCTTATTTTCCTATGGTTCTCCTCCATTATCTAGCTCAGTCTTACCAAGATCTCTGCCACAGACTGTCCTGACTTCATCCAGCTTAATTTCAAGATGGAACTTGGTGAAAAGTTGTTTAGAAAGGACAGGTATTCAGACTGGCATGGTCCCATAATTTGGACCATTCTGGGACGGGAGCTTGCTAACACTTGCTCTGCTGCCTTGACTGAGGCAAAGGAGGCCATGCTTGTCACTAACTTACACTGAGAAAGCATCTCTCCAATATTGCTGTCACAAGGCAGAAGTTGTGTTAGCTGTAGCACACATAGCCCCAGGCAGATTCATCCTGCTTCCACTGCCACAAATAGCTTACCCACGTCTTTGCAGGGTTATTTCAACTTGCAAATGGCTGTCTTTGGAAATATATGTCTTTTTAAAGCCAAAGCTATTACAGAAGAGGATGAACTAACAGCATAAAGATGGTTCTCTGGAAAGATTCACAGCCTTATTTAGTCTTATTCCTTCATTAAAATTCTGTGTTGGTGATTGGCCTGAAAGAGAAGATGATTTTCTTGTGTAATACAAAATCTTGTATCATCACCAGAGCTGAGTACAGAAAAGGTCTGCCTCTGAGATATCTGGAAAAGTCTAATGCAAGGACTGTGAATCTAATACTCTGGAGTATTAAACACAAACCTAAGGAGGGTTTGGATACATTTTTTGCATTTTGAGTTCCTTTGTATAGCCTAGCCTATGCTTTTCTATCTACACAAACTGCTTGAATTCTTGAAAACTACTTCTTTTGACATTGCCTGTGTCTTGTGGGGCTTTTGCTTTACAGGAAAGTGAAGTTTGGCTTTATTCCTCTGTGACTTTCAGTTTGCATGGGGAGATTTTTGTGACACCTGTCTGGTAACAGAGCACGGAACTATAGGGATTCCTGTTATCTGAGAACTTGTCTGAAGACTGTAAGGCAGAGAATAAAGTGTTCTGTTGCAAACTGTCACAAAGTCAAAAAAGCAACAGTATAAATAGAATAAAGTGAGTAAAGTGCATTGTGTCCCTCGACCCACTGACATAGGAAAGAGCCTCACATCCCATGCCTCTTGCACTTGAACAGATATGCTTTGAATATTCTAACTTGCACTGTGCTGTGCCATACTTCTTTGTATTGGCACATGCCTCCATTCCCAAACACATCTGCAGCATCCCTCCATGAAAAAAATATGCTTTAATGCACAGTTGGATAGATAACTAAAGAACCTCTAGAAACTCACCAAAATATCCTTGCCCCAAACACAAAATAAATAAATAAATAAACAAACAAACAAAAAAAGAGTTTAAATGGTCCGAATACATCAGCATAACATTGAGCTCCATCTCGCCCCTAAGCCCTGTTGTAGCAATTTGAGTAAATTTAGCTCACAATGTTTAGTATATAACTCATGACCCAGGTTATCCTTAACTTGTCCCATAACTTATAGGAAACAGTTTTATTCACTCATGAAGCATATTTTAGCACTGGCTGGTGGGATAATGCCATGTGGTATATATGTGTGGTTCAAGGGGAGTATTAAAAGTATTAAAACTTGTGAGTTTGGTAGTATGCCCAAACAATTCTCATCCTGCACCATATAAAAATCTGTGCGGTATTCTGGAGTCCCGTATGAACATGTATGGTGCTTGTAAGTAAGTTGTTCCAGCCTAGAGCGTTCTCACTTGGATAAAAACTGGGTGACATCTAGCACAGCAGTCTAGTCTTGCCTCATTTTATCTCCTTTACACTTCCACCATTGTTATAACAATATTAACTTTTCATTTTAATAATTATTCTTCTGTTAGAAAATATTATAGGAAGATATAGAATGACTTATCTTCTCAACGTAGTCTGGTACTCCAGGTAAACATATCATTAGCTCCTATTTTTAAAAGCCTATCATGCACAAGGGACAGGAAAGGCTATTAATAAGTCTTCTGGTATAATAGGTAAATATTTATAAATAAAACACATACTATTTACCTCATAAATGCCTTGTCAGAGCTGTTCTGGTGTTTTGCACTCTGTAAATATGTGTGCAAGAGGATCTCATTATTTTTTAATTGTGTACTGTGAATACTTCTACTTTTAAAGACTGCTAAATTGATACCAATTAAATACATCCAAAGCTGTGACAGATGAAGTTCAGAAGAACACTGACCTAACACTGATCTCATCTTCTACCTGAAAGCAACAGCAACAGAAGGTGTTGAGAATTAGTTCATTATTCATTTTTTCATAGGTTCATGTCTTGTTTCAATTTAAGTCGTCTTGTTGGTTCTGCTTGGTGATATATTCCTTGGCATGGCAGATGAAGGGGCTGAGATAAATCCATTTTATGAAGGTCATCCACAGCCTTGAACCTTGATCTCAGTAGTGACATGCAAGTATGATATTCTTCTACCTTCTCACATAGAGTGGTAGCACATAATTTTTTAACTAAAGTCAAGCACTCTTGTGTTGAAGGGCCCATAACAGCCTGTCATTGGTGTATATATTAAAACTTTATGAAATAAGAAGCCAGAGCTGGTCCTAGAGCTTTATTGCAGGAAGCACATTCAGGGAATATGATCAAAACTTGTTAAATATACACAGTGAAAAAAATCTAGAAACTGCTTGTCATAAAACATCTTTCCAGATTAAATGCTCATATGTTTAAATTCCTGCTATTTTTTTTCAAATTCACAAGGATGATAGCTTGTTTTACAGGTGATAAAATTCATCATGGAGAGGACATCACTTGGTGGATGCAACATTTTCCCTTTCATGTGGTTGTTCTGTATGTGATCACTGTTGTTTTCCACTTGGGCTATGCACTGTGATCCACATGGGAGGTCTGTTGCACCATTTCCCAGTTTCTTTCATTGTACTCTGAGTTGTTACCAGATTCCTTTCTACAAAAAAAGGAAACAATATTCTTGGCTGAAACCAATTGCAATCTGGAATCCTGCTGCCTCCCATTGTTTTCAGAAGGTTTTCTAGTTTTTCATCTACTCAGTTGGTCTTGCTATTTTTGTTTATTTTGTTGCTAAAGAGGAATGGGAGGCACATTAGTATTGTCTCCCAATTTTTGGCAATTACTGTTGACAAGCTACTATAAAATTCTGGTATTTCTCAAAAATAGCACATATATTTCAAAGCAACAAGAAGTTAATTGACATTTAGAATGCACTAAAGAACACAAGAATATTTTGTGAGTAATGAACCGAATTTTAAGATGTATGGGCTAAATTTTCCTATGTTATTTTAAATTCAAAGGAAATAAACCAATAACGACTTTGCACCATAACTTAAATCAATCCAATATTCCAATGCAAGGCTCCGTTAAAGAAAATACACCCTTTCAAAAAGAAATCAGTTTTGGTTTTGAAATAAAGTAACACTTTACTGCTTACAATTCTAGTGGCATATGAAAAGCAGAGAGAAAAATAGTCTTCCATGCCTTCTTTAAAAGGAAATAGAAAAACAAACTTCTGTTTCTAAATCTTACACAAACCCCAAAATTTTGACAGTTTTTACTTCTTCTGATTTTTCTTTTTAATGGTATATGCCAGCTCTGAGAATTTAAAAAATACTGGTGTGACCAGAAAATGACAGTTCCAGCCAAGCAAGAAACAAAGTGCTTCATTCTGGCTGAAGAAGTTCACTCCTTGCTTCAGAAAACTTCACTCTTTTGCTTAGATAGAGCTATTGTATAATTTGGATAGCTTCCAGTATTTGACTGTTACATTCAAGCGTGCCATCATGATCTCAAACTCTCTTTCAAAAGAAAAAGAGCAGGACAAGAAAGCCAAAATGGCTGTACCTCTGCTATAAGACTTCATAGCTTGAATTAATGATTAATATATCACCAATATGAGTGTACTGAAAACTGTCAGTTGACTCATTCTGGTAATTCAACTATCTGTCTGTTGGGTGATCTGGTTAATAAGAGACATCCAGGCAGACATTTACAAAAACAAACAAAAAAAAAATCAAAAACCGCAAAACCAACCATCCAACCAACCAAAAATCCCAAAAACCAAAACACCAACCAAAATCGCAAATCCAGGCAGTAAAAACAGCTAGCTCTTATAGCTGCTATGGTTCCAACTCTGCTATCTTTGATAAGTGGTGCTACAGGAAGGGAGAGCATAGAGAAAATTTTTTTTGCTATGTGGAAGGTGAAAAAAGATTTTTAAAGTAAGTTTGATTTTTTTTGGCAAGAAATTTATCCTCCCTGTCTTGTGTCATCATAATATGTGTTAACACATAGACAATGTCTTGGCGTAGAGTGCATTGGTAAAGTGTTTCTGTATGATGGAAAGGAATTGTTTATATTTGAATGAAGACCAAATATAAACAGATGACTAGAGAAATCACTGGAGCTATTTACTAGATAGTCAGCTAAAACTAGTTAACTAGAGAAATTAATTCTTGTTTCATCGAGAAAGCTGGAGATATTTGTCCACAAAATGTTTTATCTTTCAAAGAGGATACAATGTGATCCCTTGGGTAAGGAAAGGTGAAAACATCTTTGATTTGCCTGCTGCATAACTCCTGTATTTGAGAATGCTGTTGGAGTAGACATGAAGTTCTGTAGACAAGGCTAGATTTCTTTAGTAAAAGCAGAAGAATGCATAACCTGATACCGTTTCTCCATCAGAACTAAGGGCTTCTAGTTCTCAAACTGCCATAGCTGATTTACTTTAAGAAAAAATATCTTATTTACTCACCATTTTTTGAGAGTTAACCTGGAAAAAAACCCTACCACTTCATTTGAGATAAATGATGATATTGTATTCACCAGGCATCCTTTCATAAGTAAAGAGTGAAACACCTTAAAACTCTGGGCACCCTAAGAAATATTTTCTATACTACAAGCTTCCCAATAAAGATGGCTAAAATTCAGAAGAAACTGTTCAAGGATACTTAGATATTGCTTCTGAGTCGGACTCTTTAACTGGAAGATGCAGATTGCATGAGATTTGGACCTGCAGGAAAGGCTTTTAGGCAAAAATTCACACATTTATATTGTGCTTGACATTTTTGAGACTGGTTTCTTCTGTGTACTCCTAGACTATGGTTGGAGGCTGGAATGAGATCAAGCTCATTCCCAACATAAAAGACATGAACAAGAGAAAATTATAAGCCTGTATTTCTGTGTAGCTGAAATATGGATTTGGCTTGATTGCATAGTCTTTATTCATATTAATAAAAACTTATCAAGGAAAGCAAGCTACCAGTTTCAATAGGAGGAAAAAAAAACCCCAACCATAAAACAACCTAACAAAAAACTCAATGACTACTGTGAATAAGTATTCATCCACAGAAGCAAGTTTTGCACAGTCTAGCCCAGTTAATAATAAACAATTATAGACACTTCACTATCTTTTGTATGATTCTTAGCCAGAAAGCCTTGAGGAGAGAATACTCTGTTTTCTTTCTGGAGTAAAGAAGAAAAGCCAGTTCTGATCAGCCTTATTTGCATGTCATTTACCCATAATTCCACCTGTTAGCTTTTGATTTTTTTGATTTATTTGTGCCAGTGGGTGGTTTGGCACTTTACTGCTCTCAGGAATAAGGGAGGTATAAAGTTGGTTTGGAAGCTACCTTTTCCTCTCAGCTGTGACAAATGTAAACTCAGCATAGCTGAATGCTCTGAGTTGGCCCCACAAAAATACTTTGGCACTTGAAGTAGCATCAAAGTCCAAGATCCAGTTCAGTTTCTTGCTGCCCAACCTTGCAGCTCCTTCCATTTTTTAGGAATAAAAGCTTCTTGATACTCATTTAGGTATTTAAATGTCTCCTTGTGGATGCTCCAAGGATGGCCCACTGTAGTGGTGGCTGACCCTGCAGCAGGGGCTGCTGCGAGTGTTTGGGCCAGCCACAAGAGTGACTGAGCAGCCTGTTACTCCTTGTTCCCTTATAAGGTTCAGTTCTAGAGTGTTCTCCCTTATTCAGGCATCCCATTTATTCCTGTACCCTGCTCCTCCCCTCGTTTGCCCCTATTGGTTAAAGCTGTATTACCCCACCTTCTCTCCGCCCCCTGACCCTCAACCCATTGGTCCCTGTTGTCTCTCTGCCCCCACTGCCCCTGGGATAAAACCCTGAATCCTCCATTGCTCTGAGTTCTCTCCTTCCCTGACAATTCATGGAATAAACCTATTTCGTGGAACACATAAGGAGAACCCCTCCAACTCTTTGCCTCAACTAAGTACGCGTTCGTTTGTGTGTGTGTGTGTGTGTGCACCGCCGAACGCATCACGGCACCACCGGACACGCGCCATGCTTTCGGGAAGACTGCAGGAACCCCCAAACCCATCCAGGATTATTATTTTTATTGATACAACAGCCCACACCCAGACTGTGTTGCACTCTAGGTACCTTGTTTGTATTTCAGATGTATACAATTACAAATTTGGATTTTTTTTTTTGACTGTTTCATTGTGGGTTCTGCTTGGGAAAATGTGATGTGAGCACACTGGTTAGTTTACTAAAACATGATGTCAGCTGATAGTGGATGCCTCCACTCTTGGGCACTCTCTTCTTCTTCCTCTTTAGCATGCTGAGTCTTCAAGTACATGTGCAATTGGAACGACTGAACAGAAAGGACAAAATTTATAAGATTTACACCAAGAAATACTCTACAGCCAGCTACTGCAGTACATATCAAAGGACTGGGATGTAAGGGCAAAACCCTCTGAGAACAGAAGAAAGATTTCATCCCATATGCCAACGACAAGGTGCTGAATAAAAAAGGAATACCTTCAAGAGCTGCTGGCATATCTTACAAGATGCTTGTGTATGGCTTAGTGAGAGTTTTTGTAATTGTGAATTGAAAGTAGAAGGGGTTGTCTTCCTACAGCCAGAGATGGCTGCCTAATTCACTTTGAATGGTCATTCTCAAAGCTCTGCTTGAGAACATTCTGTTCAGCAGTCTGGCTTCCATGCAACGGTTTTGGGCAGCCAACTCTGCCCCTGGAGGTCAATTAGGGGCCTGACTCAGGGGTTTGAGGTACTCATCTTTGTGCAGCTAGCTGGCAGGTTTAGTTATGTTATTTACCCCAAGAGAGAGACGCTCTTGGCCTTGGCTGCCCTATTTAAACCAATCTAGCGTGGTTTCATGTTATATGCATTAGGAACAGATGTAACAGTTACTCACCAATCAAATATAAAGGATTATACTGGAGAATCAGACTCCCCTGGTCCTCTAGGATATTCTGTTGCCAATTTTAATTTTCATAAAAATAGAGTTTCATAAAATTACAGTTCCATAAACTTTTTATCCTCAACAAAATGTGCTGCATATAAATAAGTATTTGCTTTCATTTACATCAGTGTATTTTCTCCAATACATGGTCAATAAATTTTTTTCAGGATGTCACTGCTGTTTGGTTCATGGTTGCTATGGCAAGTAGGTTAATATATATGTTAATTTGGGTAACTGTAGTACTAGCAGTGGAAGAATGATCAAGAAATATTTAAAAAGTTGATGTGTTGCTTAACCAGATAACAACCTTAAATATCCATGCACAGTAAATAAAAAGCTACACATGGACCAATTTTTCTGTGATCACATCTCATCCTGCTCACCTATTCTCCTGTTTCTACTGTTTTCTGAGGATTCACAAATGTTCTTAGGCTTCACATCACTTTGATGCTAAGTAAATGACACTAAATCCATTTCCTTAGTTTTAGAAAGAATTCTCCCTGACAGGTTCAGTCTGCCACAGACTGGGTACCGACTTTAAGTGGAATGGAAAATATACTTTCATTGAGGAAAAAATTGCATGCACAGAAGGAGGTTATTTTTTTTAAAAAAAGCTCCTCGTTGTTCAATGGTAAATCTGGAAATGGTCATTAATAAAACACTGCAGCTTTTGCTCAGTTTATACCACCTGCCCAATGAGAAGTAACAGAGAGGTTACAGCTCTTTGAGCAACTTGACTCATACATGCTTTGATGTGAGTACAACAAAACTAAGCACAGCTGAGCAGTGATTTGTGCTGGTTGCTTTAAGTGGTAGATGTGAGTGCACCTTAATCTTTTTGTGAATCTAGCTCTTCATTGTTAGTTATTTCAACTTGAAACATTCGGGCTATTATTTGCAGAAGTACTGAACATTCAAAGCTGTATGTAAGTTGACAGAGAATCTATTAAAAAAAAGTTACATAGACCATGCATTACTTTGAAAAAACCTTTTCAAAGGTGTATTTATCTTACAGTACCTTGGCAATAGAAGAGTTACCACTTTTAGTTTAATCTCAGTATGCCTTCATATATTGTGTGGACAGTAAAATAAAATAATGCCTGGAGTCACACATAGACTGAGGAAGATAAAAGGGGATGTTCAGGTTTTTCTGGGGAGAGATAAAGGGCCAATGGGAAAAAAAAAAGCAAGTACACAATTATGTAGTTAACTATTTCATCATATACAAATATACTAGGAGGAGAACTGAACTCCTTGAATTGGGCAACTTAAATTTTGCCATTTTTAAACTTTTAAATGGCAGCTTTCCAATGTGAAGTACAGATAAACATAACAAAACATACCACTTATCAGGAATATGCTCATCTCTGTATACACAAGTATCATTTTGATGTTTTTGTCGCTAATTTGTTTGTTTAACTTTAGAACAAAAACTGAGATTTTAAAAGATACTCTCATTATAGCTGTATTTGTGTATTTTAGAGGATGGATTTCAGGTTGAAGGTAGTGTTGGAAATTGCTTCTATGTATGATGATGAGTTGTGGAGTAATGATATTTCTCCCCTGAGAAGATGTAGTTGGTGAAGGGATGCATAAGCCTATGCCAGTCGTGTTCATTCCAAGGAGTGGGAATGACCGTGAGAAAAGTGTACAGATGGCCAAGGCATTTCAGCACAGGTGAGACTATCATTTATATCAAACTGTGATCTGGGAGGCCTGAATCAGTACTTACACCACATATGAATGCCGAAAAGTCTGAACAGCTCGTTAGGAAAGAATGACAAATAACCTTTGATGACCTTGTTGCTACTTGGACTGCAGTTCTGCTTCAGCAGGCTGGGTTACAGAGAAAATGGGTTTCTCCAAGCCATATGCATCCTTGGCCTCAGGAAAACACACTAAAGGCCACCTGGCTGACAAATTGATTTATTCCCCAACTTTCTTTCCAGGTTGCTAGTGATTAGCATGATTTTTCAGTAAAATCATGTCTTGGCTTTCAATTTTACATTAATTTTTAAAAGATGCTTTGGATACAAGTAAAAATGTTTGGCTTAATTTTTAACACAGAGCTTTTTGTTCCACTTCAGTGCACTTTTATTGCCTCTGTCCTTAATTGTACTTTCACATCCAAGAACACAGAAACAATTTTGTCAGTACCAGCTTGACCTAGTATTGAACATTACAATGTATGAAAAAGTAATTCTGTGTTCATGTCATTGTATAAACCTTCACTTTAGATACCTGGCAATACCATGGCTTTCACACTCTAATTCATTTACATTATGCACCTATACAATAAACGCTTATTATTTTCATTTGATAGTTGTGGAAACTGAGGCACATGGCAATATGTTGCCAGAACATCTTTAGAAAGCTGGAGATTAAAACTAGGTCTCCTGAATCCATCTATGAGTCATGATGTAGTCTGTCTAAACAGATGACTGTGCTCTGCATCAGCTGAAGCTTCCAGCTGCTTTGAAGTGCATGATCTCTGCAGCTTTTGAAGAATAGCTTTCAGAAAAAAAATTAAAAAGTGGATGCATGACTAAGGATTGAAAGCCAAGGAAGGGAAAAAAGAAAAATAATGCTTTTCTTCCAGTTTATCCCAGAAAAAAAACCAGAATATTGAACTGCTATTCCCTGAAAAATTGAATATGTTCATTTGGGACCCAGTTGTGTTTGGCTATAAGGCATTTCATCTGACTACCAGAAGAGTAAAAGTGCCAGAAGACTGCACAGCCTTTGTTTGTCCCTATTTCAGTTGCTTATGAGCCTTGCACATGGTCCATGTAGGGACTATCACAGGCCGTTCTTCAAAAGAAACCGACAAAATTTGGCATTGTTCACAGATTGTTTCCATTCCCCAACTAAGAGAGCCTCAGAGAAGTGAAGAATTGTATGCCATTTTTTCAAGCAAAGAACAACTCAATTTAGCTTTTGCTGCAAACATTTTCTCTCACGTCCTTATTTTTCACGAAAGTTGCTCATTTGAGTACTGCTAAAACACATCTCTGCATTGCCTTCTGATTGTACAAGATAACAGTCTGAGGACCACAACAGCAAAAAGGGTATGAGCAGGGTTTAGTATATTCCAGCAGGTTTTGCATAAGGACCAGAGAGAGCTGGTATTTTAATGCAGTTACCTTGAGTTAGACATTTTCTCTTCTCTGTCTATTCTTTACATTATGCTGTGATTTGGTTCTGAATAATGTTATGTGTTTCAGTCACTAAAATGCATTTTTTACTTTCTAAGTTACTGCTTTGGCTTAGCAGGTAGAAGAAGTCTGCACTCCTGAGGCTGAAGGTCATCAATTCTATTTACAATGCTGAATGCATAAGGTTGCCTGACAAGCTGTTCAGAGATGGGCCCAGATTATTACAAGGATAAGGAGAGTACAGTTTTGTTTCAGAATTTGTACTTCAGGGTAACACATCCTACCTAAATGAAAAGGAAAATTAAAACTCAGACTGCACCTTGAATTTCTCAGATAGAAGGGAAGGTGCAGTCTGACACATGAATTCCATACATTTAAAAAAACTTATAAAAATCTTCACCTTTTACTGATTCTGCTGCTCAGCATTTCTATCACATAAAGCTTATAAGTTCACTGATCTGACACATCTTCCTTTGGGATTGGGCATAATGGTCTTTTTAGCTTTTAAAGCTCTTTGTTCTTTAGAATGATGGAAAGAGAAGCAGATTTTAAAAACCACTGCCATTTTAATGGAAAAATCATACACCAGCTGGTTCAAATTGTATCCAAAATGCAACATGTGTGAATGTGCCATTTTAGAATGTGATTTGTTCCAACAATTAATCAATGAAAATTAAATAGTTTGGGAAATAAGTTGCGCATTTTTGAACTTGAGGTTTAGCCAGTATTCTCTTAAAACCCAAATGCTCCAGAGCAAAGTACAGTTAGAAAGTTGCTGTTAGAGACTGACACAAGCATTTCCTGGGATGACACAATTAGTGGCAGGACAGCTACAGTCAAGCATTTTCCTATTGGTCCATTTATCTGTTGCATTTGCTTAATAACTTCACCCCTCCGGCCCCAAACACTACAGAGTTTGAACATCCCCAAATATAGGCCACAATCTAAATAGATTAAAGAAATTTGCCGTTTGTCCTGTCTAGGGAAAGAGTCCCAAAAAAACCCTTAAATGATGCTGTGATATGGATGAAAAAAGTTATTTATGAAGTCTGAAATACAGAAATAAATTTCTCAATTTCTCCTAAACTGGAGTTTTGTATGAGTGGATCTTATTATCTAGACCCCATCTTCTCTGAATGTTTGTCTCATTCATCAGTCATCCCTTTATTTTTCATCAGGAAAATAGTTGTCATGAGATGGCTTGATCCATGGACACAGATCAGATGCAGAGCTTTGAAAAGAGACATTAGCGTCAAAGAGTGCTCCAGCTTTGATCTAACGCTAAATCTTTTCTCGGTCAAATTATTGTTCGCCTCAGGAAAGGTAGTAAACTTGTGAATGTGTGAAGCAGAAGAAGTGTTGTAAGTCTTTTAATATGGGTCCCAGATGTTTTATATTGACATTTATTATCCAGAAAAAGTATAAGTCAGCAAAAACACAGGTGGTCTTTTTTGCTGTCACAATTTTCATGACAGCACGAGTGGATGAAACTCCTGGAAACAGTGTGTTTCTTGCCCTGGTCTCTGGGCCAATCAAAATGAAGAATGAAATGCAATTTTGCCGTAACATATCCTCAGTACTGTGTTTGTCTCTGGAATTATTTGCATATTTTCTACTCCTTATAGTATACATATAAAAAAGTTTTCCGCTCATGCCTCAGAATGTGGATATGTAAGTATACAGGTTGTTTTAATTTTAGGAGTGGTGTTTGGGATGTAGGTAAGTTAACCTTAACAAAATTATTGTATCTATTGTCCAAATTACATTGTCAAAGGTCTCCAAGATGTTATAACAGGGAGAAAGTGAATATTCATTATTCCATGTGTGTTTTATTAGCCCATAATCTAATGTCTTTTTCATACATAGTAGATGATGATTTTTCATTGCAAGTAAATAGCTAAACAAATCATCTGCTATGCAGTACGATGAAATCTGTCATCTTCTCCTAAAAATAGTGCAAGTGTTTTGACTGAGACCAACTGGTGTGAAAGGCTATCATAGGAAGGTCTTTCATCAACAGTTTTGAAAATAGAAAATGTTTTCATGAGGTCATGAAAGGAAGTATTGATCCTGGTAACTGGCAGGAAACATAGTACAACATCTACTTGCAATGAACCAAATAAGACTGGAGTAAATAAAACTGGTTATATCACATATCAACTTTGCTTATAGAAAGTGCTGCCTCTTTCAAACCAAAGATACTTAAATAGGCTAAAAATAAACATAAGTTGTGCATTAGAATAACATATTGTTTGAACACTGAGGAAGAACAAGTGGGATAACAAAGTGTACATGTGAAGCATTTTGAAGGAATCTTAAGAAAACATCACGATATCCAGTACATGCATGACACAATATGTTTTAGCCATGTTACTAAGAATTTACTGGTGTCCATGACTTTAACCAAGCACGTCAAACAGCACCTTGATGTCACAAAGTAATTTTGTCTATAGCACATTTTACAGAATATTCTGAGTTGAAAGGGACCCACAAGGATCGTCAAGTCCAGCTCTTAAGTGAATGGAGATTCAATACGGGGATTGAACTCTCAACCTTGGCACCAGGCTCTAACCAACTGAGCTAATATATATAATATAGTATAAAAAATGCCATCTTCAGCCATGTTACTGATGTTCTATTAACAAGTAAGTTGGTGAAAAGGAAAAGAAGATAGCTTGAATTCTACATGTAGCAGTGTGTCACTGACTTATGAGTGGGAGATTTGAAATAGAAGCAATTTATTCAAATATCTCTCAAGGTCAGTACAAACATATTGGTTTAGGAAACATTTGAGAAGGTAATCAAGGGGGACAATTTTTGAACAAGTTAAAGGAAAAGCACAAACATAAATTATTGTTTTTTCATATAATTCCTAAATACACTGTAATAGGTATCATCCCTTTAGATGACCCTTTAAACTATTATTTCCAATTAAAAAATAATGAATCAGATCACCATCCTGCTTACCAATATTTATTGTACTAAACGTCTTGATATATGTTCTTTAAATTCTTAGTCAAAATAAATTTGAATTTATACACAATAACAGACTGAAATGTCAAGAAAGAGCTCTTCATTATCCTGAACATGCTATTCAGCAACAATGCCAGCACATGTAACATTTATTTGTTGTCTTGATTAACATTATTGCTTCCTCCCCCCCCTGCCTCCCCCTCCCCCCGGCAAAGCATCAATCCATAATCCATTTAAATACTAGCAAATGGCACACAGGAACAACATCTTAGCTTGACCACCTCTAGGACATATGTGGTACTTTTTCTACCTGAGTATGTTTCCTCTTTGTAATGAGAATACCTTTGAATTTAATAATTCATCTCTCATTTCCTTATAGAATTAGTAAATGCTTTGGTGAGGCTTTTATGGAAGGTCTAGCAGATTTATATCAGATGAATAGAAATAAATCTAATAGTCCTATTTAAAACTATTCTTAAGACATGATTTTTCAATCATGTCTACCTAAAAATCCTTATTGACAATAAAGGTGCTGATGATTTTCTAGCATGGTGACCAACACTGTCTCGTTACTGAATGTGGCCATCTACTGTATCTTGTTTCGAAATAACGGTATTCTAAAATGATAATGTTTAAATGACAGAATAATCTTTTGTGCGCTTGTATGTGTATTGTCCAGCACATTCAAATCCTTCTCTGTGATGATAAATGCATTCCTTCATTTCGCTATAATAGCATTGTGATGGATTTCAGTCCTTTGGAAAATATGTATTAAAAGTAATGAGGGATTACATTATTTTTTGCTCTGGTAGTTGAGCTAAAACAACAGTGAAGTGTGTTTTCTTGAATTACCCAATTTTAAATATGATTTCTACTCTTCTGAAACAGAAAAAAAAATCTATTTGAAGAAAGATAAAACAACCAAGGAATTTGAAACTGTACCTCTAATAATCCAAAACTCTGATTTCCTTTTATCATAAATTGCTGGTAACTGTTTCATTGGCATTAAGTGGTAATGCTCCATACACTCACTGCAAATACAGACAGATACAGAGGTAGACTTAATTCTGGAAAGCATATTTGTTTTCATATTCCTCCATGGTCGCAAACACCCAGCTATGATTTTACTGTACCATGTTTACTCATTGTTTTCCCAAGAGGCCACACACTCTTGTGTAACAATAGTGCACACACTCTTACCCTTGTACACACACTCTGCAAGGGCGTGGAGAAACAGGACACACAAAGTAAGAGGAAAACTGCTGTTAGAGTTAGAGGTAGAAGGAAGTGGAATGGGAAGAGCAGCAGTCATAGGACTCCTGGTATTACAAAATGGAACTCAATCAAATAGTGTGAATTAAAGTGTCACTACACAGCTGCATTTACAAAAAGGAGCCTGAGCTGCAAACTGAGGGATTAGTTCCACAGTTCCACATTTGTGCGAACACATGCTCTTGTACCCAGCACTGAAGACCTCCATGTGAGTGTGTACAAAGAAATAGTGTCTTAAAAGATGTATCTGTTTGGGCTTTTTAAACAAATAAGGTATGATGTTATGATGGATGGTTTTACTGATTTGTCTGTTCAGTTTGTAGCATGTTACATTCTGTAAGAAAGATGTTTGTGGGCAGCAAAGATGAAGGCTGCTAGATTGTCTTGGATGCTACTGGACTGAAAACACTGAACTGTGAGGAAACTCCTACAGTAGGAAAGGGAGGTTGCTGCATGTCCAGCTACTGGGCAAGGAGAGCTGGGATAAGGCAGTGCCTGGTCTTTGGTGTGAGGCAGGCCAGGAGTGAGGAAGATGGCAAGGTTGCAGCACAAGGACCGATGGGAACCTCCTGTCAGCAAGACAGTCAGACTTCCAAAAGGACAGAAAAAATATGTCTTTTCTAAATGCCCAGAGGAGGCTGAGTGTGGTTTGCTTAAACTTTGGAAATTACAGAAAGGTGCTAGACCGTGACAAAGAATGACTGGCTTTGCAAAATTCCTGGGAAACACTTGTTTGCAATACGTATTATATTAGTCCATCCACAAAATTAAACATTATATAGTCTATATTCTCATAATCAATAGGATTATGTATTTAAAGGTCTTCTGCTGTTTCTGTGACACAAAACTGTGGCTAATTCAAAGTCCCACAACTGATACAAAGATTTCCCTTGCTTTAGCTCATACTGGGGAAGAAAGATTACGTTGGTCCTTTCTATAAGGTGCTGGTGCTTTTCTACCTTAACTACAAGGGCAAAGAGGAAAATTGCCAGGGAAGCCAACTGCTGTCCCTTCATCTTCCATCGTACTTTATACTGTTGCTTCACAGTCCTCTGATTCTGTGCAGCAGCTACAAAATATTTGTGTTTGTTCTTTTGGCAGATACACAAATTCCTGCAGTGCATGTCTAGTGCCTCTGTCAGCAATGGCAGCAGCTGGTGGCCAATATAGGGCTTAAAAGTCAAAAGCTGTACCCCGAAGATTTCTGCCTATAGTGGTGACATGGTGTTTTCTAATTATCATGAGATGTCCAAACTGATTCCAAGAACTTGATTCTTTGTATACTACATGGAAAAGAAATGCTTCTTAAAAGGCTGCAAAAAACACAGTGGAAGCATTAAGAAGATGAATTAAATTGCAGGAATTGGAGTGGCTTAAAAATAGGGGCTTTTACATGAAAAAATATGGGGCTTTTTGGTTTTTTGTTTTGTTTTTGTGGGGTTTTTTTAATCCCCCTTTTAAAGTTCACCATAGCTAAAACAAAAGAAAAAATGAGAAACTAAAAACTTTTGAGAAGCACTTTCTTCAAAGATGATTCAATAATTAACCCCGTTCCTCAAAATTTTCTTTCAAGTTGTTTGGAAGAAATTTTGTCAGTATACTTGGCAAGCACTGGCCTGAATGGTGAGGTGGCTTGACCTTGGCCAGCTACTAGACTCCTGCTTGCTCTCTCACTTGCCCTTTTCAACAGGTCAGTAGATAAAAGATGAAAAAGATTGTGGGTCAGGATAAAGAGAAGGACATCACTTAGCAATTACTGTTGTGGGCAAAGCAGACTCAACTTGAGGAAAATTAAACTAATTTTCTGTCGATTAAAATAGAGTTGGGTAGTAAGAAACAAAGACAAATAATTGTACTAGCAGCTCTTGCCCTCTTCCTCCTACCCCTCCTTTTTTCTTTTTCTTTTTTTTTGTCTGGGCTTATGTTTACTCCTTCATTGCCATCTCCTTTACCTCCACACCATCCAGAGAAGCACAGGGAGAAGGGTTGAGGAATAGATGTTGCATTCATAATATTTTGTCTCTGTCTCTCCTTATTCCTCACACTTTTCCTTTGCTTCAGCATGGATCCTCCATGGGCCGTAGTTCCTGCCAGATGCCTGCTCCTGTGTGGGCTCTCTGTGGGCTGCAGTTTCTTCAGGGCATAACCATATGCTCCATCATGGGGTCCTTTGAGGGCTGCAGGGGAACCTCCTTCTCTGATCTTGTTGTTCACAGAGCTATTTCACATACTTATTTTCCTCATTCCTCACTGCCTAGACATGCTATGCCCTTTATTAAGTGTTTCTGCAGAGGCAACACCAGCTTGGCCGAAGGGCTCATCTGTGTCCTGTGTTGGGTGTGTTGGAAAGAACAGCTGTGTCCAGCATGGGGAATCCCTGGTTTCTTCACCAAAGCAAAGTTTTTGTAAGAGGAAGACCACAAAATATTTAAGGCCTCTTTTCAGGTAGCCTGCTTCCTGACTAAGGTGGACACTGTATCTAATTCTTAAAGACTGATTTACTCTCGAGCAACGTTTAGTTCCTGGAAGTGTTCAAGAAAAAATATTTTATTAATTTTGGAGCAAGAAGTTTCTTTGGAGATCAACAAAGATGATCAGAACACACTGGCCTGAAGAGAAAGGAATTAGGAAAACAAGTACCAACACATTGTGGAGCTGCACACAGAAAACTGCAGTAGGTCTCTTGGTCCTCCCTCTACTTCTTTCTTAGAGTACAGAATAACCTGACTATGGTTTGGTCTTGAACTCCACTGGGATTAACTTAAAAATTGAGGTATGACTTATGTAGAAATTCTGCTGGGTACAGAGTTCTCTCAGAAACTGATATATCTATGTTGTAAATCACCTTCAGGCCATGAGAGAAAAGTAACAGCAGGGTAAATATAAAGTTTCCCCAGAGTGCTTTTTCTTCTTCAGCTTCATGTTTTTTATCAGTTTAGAAACTTTCTGTGGATTTCTCTTGCAAATATTTACTGGTCTTCTCTTGAACTCATTTATGGTTTTTGATCTTTAATATTGTTTGGTGAAGAGCTACAACTATTTTCTCTTTGCTGCCCAAAGAGCCACCTCCTTTTGTTTGTTTTTAAATTCAAGCATAAAATTATAAAGCTCTCTTAAAAAAAACCCCAACAACCTCTCTTTATTAGAAGGACATGCCAGAACTTCTGTTGAAAGATGATTAAAAAGTCTTCCAATTTCCATTCTAAATATATTCATGGCCAATTCATTTCCATTTGTTTTGTGCTAATTATCTGATAGTGGTGAATATGGTGATTCTTTCAGAAACAATCAGTACATCCCTTCTCAGACATAATTTTGCTAGACTAAACAAGTCAAACTTTCTAGCATCTGCTCACAAACAATTTTTTTATTTCTTCATCTATCTGCCCTACACCTTTTCTGTCTTAATTAATGTTTGTTGCGAATTAAAAGAGAGATGGAGAAGAGAAATAAATCTAGACCTTTGCCTCCTGTTTCTGGAGATCCTTTTTTAGATGTTATGCCTTTATGTTTCTTTTAACTCTGACAGACTAGCATACTCTGTGTGGCTGGTGGTGGTACCGCTCCTTCTTCAGAAGATTTCCTATTAGAGATGTTGAAGAAATTAAACACCCGATTGTCAATTACCCAGACATCTGTAAACAGCTTTGGTCTTATAATAAATGAAAGCAAGAGCATATGCAAGACATAGCCTTCAAACAAAAAACCAGTTGTAGTTAGAGACAGACCTCAGCCATATCCATGCATCTTGGTAAACTTTGGAGCAGCTCCAAGTCAGTCCTGAATTTTATATCTCAATCCTTGCCAAGACACAGGGAGAACAATGTCATACAGGGCTTGGAGAGCAATGTGGCATCTGAAGTCTGACACAGGTTCCCAGAAGTCTGGGTCTATCAGTGTTGTTGGCACCCAGAGGTGTCTATATGAATCTGTCTGTCTGTGTCTCTGTTTCTACTTTAAACTGCTATTTCCCCCCTGGGGCAATTACCACATTGACGTCAGAACATTGCCCAGCACCTCATTTATGTCTGAGAAGAGAGGGAAACGGTGTTGAGAAGAGAGCTCAATGGAAAAAATAATATTCAGTGTGTGTTAAAAGCATTGAGGGAGGAGGAGTAGGTGGAAGAGATGGGAAATTTTAAGTCAGTGTATTTATGTTATCCTAAATACCAAAAAACCTGGTTATTTTGGATATGAATACTGCATTAATATCTGAGAATATAGTTAGGCAGAAGTTTTGGAATATCTGAATACCTGACTGTACATAAAATAGCTTGAAGATGTTTCTCGTTATTTTTTTCTTCATTTGAGAATTTTCTTTTTGCCATTAACCAAAGGTCATGATAAACCTCTGATGTCTTTTTCCTTTTACTCCATGTGCTTTTCTTAGTGTAATCACTCATATCTTTGCAGCAGATATTAGATATTTATAAAACTCTGTCTTGTTAGTCATAACACCATGTACTTATCTGAAACTGTTGTGAGCTCCAGATGGAGCTAGACAGTATCTTGTCCAATAAACTCTGGTGTTAATGCACCAAATAGGCAATCTATGCTCATATGTCTTTGAGTCAGATAATGACAGCATAGAGTTGTACTGTGTGTATATGTTAGAATTCAACACTCAGCGTTCCACACATTGTTTTTTGTAGACCAGAACGACTTTTAAGAGATTTTTATTATCTCTGTGATCCAAAGCAATATAGGCAAAACACCATGTTACACAGCATACAGACTGCAGTCCCTTTTACATCCTCACCTATCCCCTAACCCATCCTATTCTCTCCTACTGAACTTTGTTATCCATTTTTATCTCAATTTCCTGTTGTCTTACTTAATTCTTCCCATTTAACTACTCTTCTTCCTTTCTAGTCCTGCAGTCCACTGGGCATGTTTGACTCTCATTTTTTAACACAAAAATTTTTGTTCTGAGAATGGTGGATAAGACCCAAATAACTTAACCCATAAGGAAGGTATATAATCCATTCCTATTCGAAGATTTTTTTGGTTTAAAAGCTGGTCATACAATTTGGAGAGACTGGCTTCATGTTTTCTGAAGGCTTATGGTTGGCAATATTGCATGGAGCTTCTCCAACCTTGTTCATCTGTAGAGAGACTAAATAAAAAAGCAGTCTTTATATTCCTTAGATCTTGGACATTGCTCCCCAATATAGCTGGCTGATATTTTCATGGAAAAATTGAGTTGGTTAACATCTTTTTTTCTCTCACAAAGAAGTGAATCTCTATCCCTACCTATTTCTGCATTCTGCTTTTGGATATCCTGACTTTCCTGTTCTTCAGTTAAAACCAAAACAAACTTTCTGGTTTTTATTTTATTTGTTAAATGGTGAAATAACAACTTTTATTTTGTTTGAAATGTTGTGGGAAGCTTGTTTTTCACCAAACACGTAGAATACTCATCCAGTGTTCTTTTAATCACTTTTATGTGACTAAGACTCACAACTCTTATTCTTTACACTATGAACAGCTGACAACTCAGGAAAAAGTAATATGCACTTAAAAGGTCGACTTCACTCCTCTCTGGAAGCATTGGGAAGCACAGTGCTTTGCTGAGGGACATTGCCCTCTGCAGCCTATGCTCACCAACAGCAATTTGATGATGACCACTCTGGGGCCTGGGGTACAAAGAAAGCTTAGCTTTACTTTGATTACACTAGCTCTATTTAACCTCAAGTGGAGTTTTTTGTTATTATTGTTAGGGGTTTTGTATTTTTTTGCTTCTTCATTTGTTTTTTTACTTGAGAGTTTGATCTTTTAGAAAAGAAAAAGGTGTGTAATGTGTAACAGCATAGCAAAAGTCAATAGACACTATTTCTGCAGGTAAAAAAAGAAAAAAAATCATGCCTGCCTGCTTTTCTCAGTCAAAACTAGGGTTATCCATTAGGTGTGCAAGGAATTCAGTCAGACTCAGGCAGTAGCACTAAATCCTGAGACACTAGCTGGTTAGGTAACCTGGCAGCCAAGTGTTGGAAACATCCAAACATGTCTCAAACACAACACAAAGGAGATTGATTTACTGCTTTCCCTGCAGCCAGAATTTGTTTCCATAGAAATAGCTTTGGGTTGCTTCCTGGTTTCATGAGTCCTTTATATACCTCTGGTACACTGTGTCATGGTGTAGTGAAAAACATGTAAAGACCCGATTCATCCCTCCCTTGTAAAAACTTTACACTGGTGCTAATCAAGAAATGTGACTGAATTATTCCTGATCTGCAAGCCCTTCCTCTTAGTGGACTTAAATTGCTTATTTTCCTTTAAGGAGGTGCACAGAAGTTATACTGCTTGCAATATATTCAGAAGAAATTAATATAAACTTTTTTACATTAAACTGACTTTCCTACAGCAAACATTTTTACATTTTTGCATATAAAAAATGCTACCATTTTAATAGTAACTTGGAGCTATGCGATCCTATTATATTCAGAATAATTATGACAGCTAATGTTAGAAAGAAGAATAAGCAATTTTCACTGCATTGTTTTTCTTTCCCCTTTTTACATAAATATGAAAGTTTTATTAATCATCCAAATGCAACATTCAACATTATTCATAAAAGAAGAACATCCTCATGTACTAGCTTGGTGGTTTATTATGCATAAGTAATTTTTTAATTCAAAAATTTCAAAGCAGCCTGCTTGCAACGAGTTACTTAAACCTATAATACTTCACCTCGGAAAAGCTGTCAGAAATGCTAAATACAACAGTCCACTCTGAACAAAGCCATGCCCTATAGCTTATAGCAGATGTCATAATTTTCTTTATTTCTCAGAAAATTAAGGCTATAATGACTGGAGAAATTAGGCATCATGTTGATAAATATGTAAAATTATGGTTATAATTTCTTGATAGACAGAATAAAAATATATACACTTATACCCTTATAATCTTATAATTATTTTGGATGAACTGTGTTCTACGCTAGTAAAAGAGACTAATGCTGGCATATGAGATGCTAAAGATTTGCAACATTCAATGCCTTCAAATTCAAAATGCCAGTTTCTTCTTTTGTGTGCTTTTTCTGGTGTTACATGCTAAGGTTGCTAAGGACCCACCTGAAAGCAGTTATGCACATGCCTGTTTCCATACCTACTTACTGAAGTTCTTAAGCACATTCTTCAAATCCTCTTAAAGTCAAAAGGGATTGCACATATACCTAAATAGTGAGATGAGTTTGAAAGGACAGTCCTTACTGAGAGGAGACCTTGTTCAAAAATTAATGTTTAAAAAGAAGTTTCCTTGGGTTTGAATTGGTTTAGTTTTGTCAGAAGAAACATGTCAAAGAAAAAAAAGTCACTGTGTCAGATAACAAGGAGTTGGAAGGGCAATTCTACTGTGCATAATAAAACTAAAAAGAATCTTCTCCTTTCAGATAGTTGAATTCTTGGTCATAGTTGTGCTCCATTGGGAAGAATATTGATATGCAGCTTTGATGGAAGGTAATAACCAATAGTTGTGAAATCACAGTGAGAATATTTTTTATATCCTGTTTTCAATGATCCTATCACCATATGGAAGCTGGCTTCAGTTATTTTGTGCTAGATGAAGTAAAAGAGCAGTATCACAAATAGACTTGGGACATGATTCCGTGTAGATGAAATTAATTGAAAGAGGAACTGGTCCTTCCTGAATAGGGCCAAATAATTGCAAGTAAAGGATAATGGTAGAAAATTCCTTCCCCTTAATTTTGTCTTGTCTCCACTTAATATTCGTGGACAGTGGTTTCATGAGAATTGCTCCTGCTTCTCTTTAGTTATTGCGCATTTGTTACCACAACTTCTGCTCCTTAACATGGCTAGAATGTTACTTGTACCAGAGTACACTATCCAAATTTGTTGATATGTTTACAGTACAGATTAATCTGTAATTGGGATGTGAAACAGTGTTCTACCAAACTATTTGTTAAAATAATCCAACTCTGTCAGATTAGTCAGTCTAAGACTTTGAAAAACATGGATTTATTCCTTCGTTAAATTCAAAAGTCACATGAATCTTCTTCATCTCCCTTGTACTGCGAGAAATTCATCTCCCAGGCAATGATTAGCTGCATCTAAGATTTATTAGGTCTACAATTCATGTCTGATGATCCAAGCAAGGATATTGAGAGACAAGTAACTGTATTTCCAGAGCATTTGGTTGGTGAGGCATTCCTGATGCTAGGGCATTCCTGACTCCGAGGCATTGAAGTGTTTCAATATAAATGTAACACTAATGGTGATAGGAGAATAGGCTTTAGATTTACATTCAAAAATAAAAAAAAATAGAGATTCTGACAACAAAAGTGGACCAAAGGATAAAGCTCTCCAATATCTCAGTACACAGTATCTCCTGAAATAGCTACAAGTAAATATGTCTACATGTTTGTTTCTAAAGCAGAATATGTTGAGCAATATTTCATGTATGTGACTGTTTGCTTTTGTTGTTCAGGCAGCAGTAAAACTGTTATTTTATGTTGTTCATAATGATTCTTTTAGCAGAAGTGAATTTTTCAGATGTCTGATGTCTGTCACTGGAAACATTCTGTGTGCATTTTAGGAACTGTAGAGATGTAGCCCCAAATTAGCCATTTCCTTAATTTTGAGATCTCTGTTGAATGTCCATCATATTTGCCCAACCATATTTAGAGAATAGAGTAAAGAAAGATAGTGTGGTTTGGGGAAGAATTTTGAAATGTAGTTGCATTCCACTTTGGGAAAAAAAAAAAAAAAAAGAAGCTTTGATGCATCGATGAAAGGGAATAGCATCCTTACTCCAAGGCAGTCTGTCTAGTGGTCTGCCCCCAGCAGAGATCACAGAATCCCCGGTATTTCAAATCACACACAGCAGTCTGCCAGACAAGTTTGCCAAGAAAGTAGGAAAACCTGACAGGCAAGTTTTATAAGGCTCCTGTCCATATTCCTTTATTTGAATTTTATCACTGCCTCTTTCCATGAAATTTTATCAGTTTGATTATCTGGGAAATTCTGAGAAAACAGAAATTTTGTTCAAGTGTATTTTCAGCTAGCGAGATTCACAGAATCACAGAATGAACTAGGTTGGAAAAGATCTTTGAGATCAAGTCCAACCTATGACCTACTATCTCCTCATCAACTAAACCATGGCACTGAGTGCCACATCCAGTCTTTTTTTAAACACATCCAGGGACGATGACTCCACCACCTCCCTGGGCAGTCGATTCCAGTGCCCAGTCACTCTTTCAGTGAAGAATTTTTTCCTGATGTCTAACCTAAACTTCCCCTGGCACAGCTTAAGGCTGTGTCCTCTTGTTCTGTCAGTGGTTGCCTGGGAGAGAGACCAACCCCCACCTGGCTACAACCACCTTTCAGGTAGTTGTACAGAGAGATAAGGTCTCCCCTAAGCCTCCTTTTCTGCAGACTAAACAGCCCCAGTTCCCTCAGCCGTTCTTCGTAGGGCATGTGTTCCAGGCCCTTCACCAGCCTTGTTGCCCTCCTCTGGACACGTTCAAGCATCTCAAAGTCCTTCTTAAAATGAGGGGCCCAGAACTGGACACAGTACTCAAGGTGCAGCCTCACCAGTGCCGAGTACAAGGGAAGAATCACTTCCCTGGTCCTGCTGGCCACACTATTCCTGATACAGGCCAAGATGCCATTAGCCTCCCTGGCCAGCTGGGCACAGTGCTGGCTCATATTCAGTTGGCTGTCATCCAGTATCCCCAAGTCCCTTTCTACCTGGCCACTGTCCAGCCACTCTGTCCCCAGCCTACAGTGCTGCAGGGGATTGTTGTGGCCAAAACACAGGACTCGGCACTTGGACTTGTTAAACTTCCTGTTGTTGGACTCGGCCCATCTATCCAGCCTGTCCACGTCCCTTTGCAGAGCCCTCCTACCTTCCGGCAGATCAACACATGCTCCCAGCTTGGTGTCATCTGCAAACTTGCTGATGGTGGATTCAATCCCCTCATCCAGATCATCAATGAATATATTAAACAGAACTGGCCCCAGCACTGATGCCTGGGGGACACCACTAGTGACTGGCCGCCACCTGGATGCAGCACCGTTCACCGGCACCCTCTGGGCCCAGCCATACAACCAATTCTTAACCCAACGAAGGATGCACCTGTCCAAACCATGGGTTGCCAGCTTTTCCAGGAGGATGCTGTGGGAGAGGGTGTCAAAGGTTTTGCTGAAGTCCAGGTAGACAACATCCACAGCCTTTCCCGCATCCACCAGGCAGGTCACCTGGTCATAAAAGGAGATCAGGTTGGTCAAGCATGACCTGCCCCTCCTAAACCCATGTTGGCTGGGTCCGATCCCTCGGCCATCCTGTAGGTGCTGTGTGATGGTACTCAAGATGATCTGTTCCATAACCTTGCTGGGCACTGATGTCAGGCTGACAGGCCTGTAGTTTCCCGGATCCTCCTTCTGACCCTTCTTGTGGATGGGTGTCACATTGGCCCGGTTCCAGTCATCCGGGACCTCCCCGGTGAGCCAGGACTGATGGTAAATGATGGAGAGCAGCTTTGCAAGCTCATCTGCCAGCTCCCTCATCACCCTAGGATGGATAGAGTTTATTCCTGTTGTTCATGCTCATTATAACATAGTGATTTCATTAAAATTCTGATATTATGAACACTTGAACAAGGAGAAAATTAAGGCAATCTTCCAAAAAGAGTAGAAATTGTGCTGAAACTTTAAGAAGTATTTTACTGTGAATGTGGAATGAAAATATTTGGATACTGTTTTGATAAAAAGATGGCTACTGCCAAAGCCTAAATATTTGACCAAATCTTGTCTTTGTGGGTATAAGAGAACCTGAAAGAGAAAATTTAACTGCAGAATGAAGTTACGTTTTGTGAGATGTTCTGAAAAGAAGGTTACTGTCTGGGCTTGGAAGACACTGTTTGAAAGTAAATAAACCAAATATTAAGGAATGAAGTTATTTTAGTGTAATGGTTTCTGCTTCCTACAGTCTTTTGGGGAATTCTTTGTGAGAAAGGAAAAATAAGTATGAAAAGCAAGGTTGAACAAGACTGAGTGCTGGGAAGGAAAAATGTTCACGTGCAAACCATACTCCAGTGAGATTCTCAGACAGCAATTAAGCCTTTCCGCTGTTTGTTGTCACCAATAGCAGCAGCAGTAACCAAGTAACATTGACAGAAATGATAGAGATTCTTCTTTAGTTTTCCCCAGGGAGTGGATCCTCTCTGGGAACCCTCAGTTTTGAGATGTGCTGTATTTCCAATCCTTCTTAGCCGGCATGGTTATTGCATGAGCATAAGCAATGTGTAAAATAACTGTGATTAATTTCTCTTCTTTGTGTAACAGCAGATCCTGATGTACATGTATTTTGTTTTTACAAGGAAAATAAGCCAAGTGGTTTGCAAAAGCCCAATACCAGGTGGTAGTTTTATTGCCACCTACTGCACATAATGGTAATAATCTATGCTGATACTTTAATATGGAAATATTGTTATGTCCTGTTAAAATGCAATAAGTATCATGTTTTACAGACAAGTTAAAGAATTTCTTGGGAATATAACCATTATGTGCACATGCCAAACTGGAGTAGGGAAAAGGAAAGGGGAGACAATTTAGTTTTCAGGCAGTTCAGATAGATGGGTTGCCAAGAAGCTAGAATACTTAATTCACACAGAAATACGTGCACATCCAAAGGCTTTGGAGATGCAGAAGACACCTCATAAACCTCTGTACTTATCCTGCTTGGAGCACAGAGTTTCCAAGTGCTGTAAGAGACTTCCTTATGTGCTGGTGGGACGGTCATCACAGTGTCTTGGAAGAAGGAGTTTGTTAAAGTTGACTGTTTCACAGTCTCTCTGGAAGAGTGAGATGAGCAGCAAGCAATGCACACAAGCATACAAGCCCATAAATAAAGCAAAAGTCCCAGCTTGCATCAGAAATATGAGTACTTTTAGAACATTATTAAGCAGAAATCCTTCCTCATTGATTAACAGTGTTTTCAGTGAAATTCACCACGTAGAAGCCAATATCAGTGTCAGGAACTCTATCAAATATAAGCTCACTGGAAGCTGCTTCTGCTTCTGACATTTCACCACAGCTGGGTGGATGCATGTATTTCAGGACTGAGGACTTTTTTTTTCTGTATGTTTTTAATTAGAGTAATGTTTTGCTGCTCCATGTACTAAAGTCAGGGCTGAGACATGATATGAGCCATTGAACATGACATTCCCTGCACATCACGGTAGTCTAACATTAATTAGAGCCATCAAATTGCATTATTGTCCTATTTGGTTATGATTTTCATGGATTTCATAATTATTTCAGAGCCATTCTGGTTCTGAATACAAGCCTGTGTGTCACAAGTGGATCCATGCCCAATCCAAATGTGAATGTCTATGAGAGCTGGCATCTGGTGGTTTAGATACAGGTTTTCCAACTCCTTTTAGTTACTATGAATCATTACAGAGACTGAGAGAAGCCGAAATGAATCATGATATATTTTACAGTTCTCACACCTTTTAGTCTGAGAACCTATCATTCACCTTTCCCTCCATTTGCTAAAGTACTGCTGTAGTAAGGTCAAAGAAGTAACGAGAGCACAAGTATAGTACTACAGCATACACTCTTCCTGTCCTGTTAATTGGGGCTAAACTCTCTAAAATTCAGATTTGACACTTCTATCTTTATTCCACACATAAAGTTACTTCAGCAGACAATTAATTTTTTTTTAAATATAATTTCCCAATTTTTGGTTATAATATCTGTGATTCAGAACAGAAACTCAAAGGGTCTTTTGTTTTCATCTTCTGCATAGAGTATTTTGTCTTTTTAAAAATGATTGGTAGCTGTCCTTTTGCCAATACTCTACTGGGTCTTCAGTAGGGAGCCAGTATATCTGAGGAAGAAGCTGTTCTTACCAGTAATATTTCATCATGGCTTCTTGTCAAGATACATTTTGATTTTTCCCCTTTTTTTCTTTTCTGTAAATAAATTACTAGGGAATCCTTTTTATTTCCACCAGCGGAAAAATAGGAAAACAAGATAGTTACTGCTTCCGGTTATGTTATGTTGTTTCTGGCAATCTGGTTATGACTGCACTTGCAGATATTTTCAGGATTTGATGGTTCAGGCTTTAACTAAGATGCAGGTCTTTTGGAGATGCAGGAACTTGATTTTTCAGGGACAACTAAGAATTTCATACTGAGCATCTAAGCCTAGTAAATCTTGATAAAAAAACTTTTCATTAAAATTATAATGTTGATGTGAGAACAAAGTTCTCAACAAATGGGTAATAGAAAGAAAGATTTAGAAAACTATGCACAGAAGGAAGGACACAAACCTCTAACAGATCAGTATGCTCACAGAGTGAAAACAAAGTATTATCTACCCTACTTCTAAAAGAACTGATTCGTGAAAACAGTCCTGTACCAAGCCTAATCAATAAATATAGTTAGTATGGAGTAGTACTCTCTACTCTCTAATACTCTCTAAGTAATTAAAAAGGAGGTTGGAGAAGTTAATCTCAGCAGTTACAGAGATAATAATCACAGCAAATCACAGAATAGTCTGAGTTGGAACAGACCCAGGAGGATCACTGAGTCCAACTCTTAAGTGAATGGCCCATTTTTGGCACCACGCTCTAACCAACTGAGCTATTCTCAGGGTCTAATGTGACCTCTGACAGAGTTTTAAAGGAAAACAGAATAAAGGCCCTGGATATGCATGTAAAATGGAATGGTATTAAATACAATCCAGGTTTGTTAAGGTAGGTCATACCTTTGATATGATTACTCTTTGATAAAAATCCCCTACTTTTCTAGATAGAAAAAAATCAGTATCTCTCACCCTTCTTAACAGAACACCACAGGAAAAAATATTAATTTTTTTTAAAAGACTGTGATTAAGACAAGAATTGCAAAGAAGAAAAATTGAGTAAAAGAAAAATAATGTTTTGTGTTGAAAGAGTAAATTCAAGCTGAGGAAGGCTACTACTTCCATCAATGTTGCAAGTGATCTCTTTCAAAGTACCCTTTACAACTTTGACAGAAAAGGGAGGAGTGGGTAAAAGAAACACATACAAAATAATTTTTGTTTTCTCTAAATACCAAAGAAAGACAGTTGTTATGGGAATTAAATTTATGATTATCCTGGATTAACCATAAAAGGATGTATTCTATCAGCCCCCATATATTTCCTTGATATGCTGGATCGTTCACAGTTACACACCTGGTCCCTGAGGCTACGCTAATGTAAGGTGGGGTGGTACTCCTTATCTCAACTGAGATAACCATTCCGGCCGACAGCAAGCACCACCCATCCTGAATAGATCATCTCAGCTAATGGCCCATTACACCACCCGTCCTGAGTAGATTATCTCAGTTAATGGCCCATTACCGAACTTGATAAGCATGGACCAATAGAACGTCAGAACCACCCTGAGTGGATTATCTCGGTTAACGGCCCTTTACTGAACCAGATACGCACCAAGCAATAGAATTTGGGAACATCCCTTTCCATTGTGGAAATCCCCGCCCCTGGGGGAGTAGCAGCCAAGAAATATGACATAAAAGGAGGCTTTGGAATGGGAGAGATCACTGGTCTACCAGGACTGGACTACCAGACGACTGGAAAGCCAGAGCATTCCAGACCACCATGACTGGACCTTTCACCACTGGACAACCAGAGGATTGGACCACCATCACTGCAACCAGTGCCAGGTTGTACCATGACTCTGTCGGTTTGCTTAGTCCAGTGTTTCTGTGTTCCTGCATTTATTTTAACCTTTTTATAAAAATTGTAATTCTGATCTAAAGGTATTTTGTGTGGGGTTAATTTCCCCTGCAGTTCACATTCAAACCAGCACAACGATTTATTGATTTATGCCTGTTGCTTGCATTATGTTCTACTGTGCAATAATATATTGTTTATTTTCTTTGATGGTTGTATTTCATATGAGCAAGCCATCCTCTGAACTTCAAAAAGAATACTCAGATCATTTAACTTATGCATAAAATATTTAAATATGTTGTTTGAAGAGTCCTTCACATTGCAGAAAATTTGCAAAACTCGAGATAGATAGATAGATAGGTAGATATAAATGCTAATACCTGGAGTAATTACCTTCATGTTTTCCTCATTCTGAGTCTTAAGGATGAGTCTGAAGGATCTTAACAGCGACGTTTCACCCCTGAATTTCTTAGTTGTTGTTACTTCTAGTCAGATCTATGAAATTATTTAAACTACTTTTTTGGTATTTAACAAACTGTACTGTTATATTGGAAGACACTTTATTTCCCTTAAGAGTGAAAAGGATAAAAAAAATTAAAATTACTTATCTTGGTATAAGTTTAAAAAAGTAGAAAGAATAATGAGTAAGCAGAAAAATCCCTATGTAAAACCACTGCAACATGTAATAAAGCATGAATGCAACAAAGAAATGTAATAATGTTAGCAGTTATCCAAACTGTTTAATTAGAGATTAAATGAGAACTCCAGATAGCAATGGAATGCTTGACAAAAGAGATGCAGAATTATAAAAACAGAATTGCAAAATGGATTTATTTTTAATCTTTCAATCACTTCAACGAGAAGGATCTATTTACAGAATTATAAAATCATTGAATTATGTAAAATGCACAGGATCCTTCAGATCCAGTGGTCAGTAGGACATATTCCCAGATATTTATTTCCTAAAAAGGCTGCCAGGATGTTAAATTCAAAATACAAACTGAACAGATAATGATTTTAGAAGTTCTCAGGAGTTTTGAATAATTCAAAGATTTTTCTTTACCTGAATTTTGCTAAATATTCAGACAGAATACAAGCTTTTCAAATAATTCATTAAACAAAACTTTGACCTGTCCAAATCTGCACTAGCCTGGATTTTCTGAACACATTAGGTGGGGTGGTTGTTTTCATTGTTTGTATATAATATTTTATATAAAATATTGGTTATGAGGTTTTCTTTCTGTCCTTGATCAAAAAATGCTGTTGTTGTTGGCTTCTAAACACTCTGTATGTTGCTTCCAAATGTCTGTGTTTAGTAATGATTAATACATTTATCATTATTGATGATAATGTTTGATGTTTAATACAGTGCAACAAAAAAGGAATCAAGATAGATTGAAAGAAATTAGTTTGAGCAACATGAATGGTATTTCAGACTGGGATCTTCTCAGGTAGAGTCTATGTGAGTAATAATTTGAATGAAAATTAAGGTTATATAGATGTAGTCCAAGCATTATCAACTTTTTCCATCCAAGACAAACTCTTACCACATAAAGCTTTACATAGGGCCTAAACCACTGGAAAAGACTGAAAAATAGCTTGCTTTCTTTATACTGAAAGAAGACAATCAAGAAAGAAAAAAAGAACAGAAAGCACAGAGGAACTTGTGAGGAAGCAAAACTGGCACATATGTTTTTTATGAACTGAGTAATTTAGGGATTCAAGATGGGTCTATTGATCAATGTCTGATAATTTTGCACAATAAATTTATATTATTGCTTAAGAACTTTTAAATTTCATGCTGTGACATGAATGCAAATGTTATCTGCATTTAAAATCATAACATAAACCTAGAATGACACACTGAACTTCATTCTCCAGATTAAACCATATTTCAATGACACTTTTGGCTAAATTTTTATTGATTTCCTATTGCTCAGGTGGATAAAATATTTCCTGACATTTACCTGAGAACAGTAATGGCAAAAGTGCACAAATATCTGCTTTTAAAGCCAAACACTTTGGTTTTGAGACTAATGTCTAAAATTTAGCTTTAATGTCTGTTTTTAGTAATTGAAATGAAATTTCTCTCTTTCTTGTACATCTAAATAGGATTTTAGAAATATTTATACTTTTCAAAGACAAACAGCTTTTACTTGGATGGAGTTAGCCTTCACATTTGATCTCTTTACTTAAAAAAATCATGACATTTTTAACAAGCTATTCAGTATTCTTTTGCACATGCATGTATATTTCACAAAGTTAAAGGCAAGAGACAAAAGAAATTTTTAAAGTATTGATGGTAAAAAAAAAATTGTAAAAACCAATTTAATTTATGATATCGCTAATATTTTCCGAAAGGAAACTAAGAGTATTGAATGTCAGATTTCAACTATGTATGACTTACCTAATTTCTGAATTTCCATTAAAAATTTGAATGGTCAAAACCATTTGTCTTTTTAAAGAAATGGCAAACCGTATACAAGATCATTCTCAAACATGAGAATAATCTGACTTGAAATACCAACAGTATTTTCTATGCAAGTACAGCAAATTCTAGGACGTTCAGTGAAATTAATTTCTACTATCTTTGTTAATAGACTATTGCAATGATCCAGACATACTCTTTTTCATCTAAATGGTTGTGTTAACCTAAGTGACCCCAGCAAGTAATAAAATGAGATGTTCAGTGGTTTTCAAGTACTGGTATTTGCAGCAAACTTTAATGTTTTGACAGCAAAGAATCTCTTTATACTGAGGCTAAAAGGATTAAATATGTTAGAATAAGTTACCTCCTGTTGGCAGAAAGTACCTTCAGGACATGAGCTGTGCTTGTCACAAAATCGGTGCATTTGCCAGATTGTTTCATGCCAGAAAATTGCTGCTTCTTCATGAAAGTAGACACAGTAAGTCCAAAAGATAACACCCAGACAGACTGGTCAGGAAAAAAAAAAAAATCTTACTATTGGTTGCTCAGAAATTAATGGAATACATTTAAAGCAGTCCTGGCTCTGATTTTAGCAAGACTCAGGATTTACAGGTGGAGGGTTTTTTTCACAGTAAAACCTTTGCTTGGCCTTTCCTCAAGCTCTGGTACCTAGAAGTATAGGACCTGGATTTATATTGTTACTGATTTTGTATCTATAAAATGAAATCACTATTTTTCCTTTGAAGAGATGCAGCCAGCATAAAGGCAATATTTCAGTTTTCATTGGGGGGGTTTTCAGTTCTTTTTGTTCTATGTCAATAAAATTTGCAGCAATAACTAAAAAAGGTATATTTTGAAACGTCATTACTTTTCATGAAAGAAGAAAGAGGTTTTTGTCCTTTTCTTTTCCACCTAGACCTACTAGTTCTTGCCACTTTAATGAATTTTAGCCCTCATTCACAATTGAGAAAAGCTGCATCCCTATGCTTTTTCCACATTCTTCCTTTGTCCAGCAGAGCACAAATGGCCGGGAGGCCTTTGTGCATTGTTTAAAAAAAAAGAGTTAGAAAAATAATGAGAAAAGATCTTTCCTCTATTTTTCAACAAGTTAGAATCTGAAAAAAATCAGAAAATTGCTGTTATTTCTTAGCACCTCTGCAATTCCTTATTCACTATCTTAGGCAATAATTGAAAAATGCAATAAGGTTTCACATATGTGAGTCATATACCGTCAGATACCACCATCAAGCCAACCAAGAAAATATCTCCTTTCTATGTCTTTGTGTTTATGTATTAAGCAAAGATTAGAAAAAATATTCTGTTTACTCTTTTGGTTTTGAGCTTGTTAGTTTTTATTAAAGCTGGCCCATTTCAGGTACAAACCAAACTTGTTTGAAGTATCAATGTTATTTCTTTGTTTCAATATAAGATTACGATTAAATACAAGTATTTTCAGTTATGTCAGTTTTGTTCTTTTCAGGTTATATAGTGTCTCAGTTTGAGATAAATTTAAGAGAGGACTCTCTGAATGGAGTCCTTCTCTCCAAAAGGGTTCCAAAAATCCCCTTTCCACCAATAGGGAATGAATATTAATAGATGAAAATGAAAAAAAATATGGTTTATTAACAAACAGAATGCCCTCCCACAAAGCAAGGGAAAAAGTAAATAACTGTTAAGCACTAAACCATCAGAATCCACTTCTCCCCACTCCCCCACCCCCAACCACACAGAGGAACAAAGACCCAAGAAATGTCGGGGGGGCAGTGCTGGAGGAATACCCCTTTCCCAACACATGGTTCAAGATGGCACCGCCTGTCACGCTGAGGGCAGCAGAACCTCCATGGAGCAGTTCCAACAACAGGGGAAAGCTCAGTGGCTACCTGGTGTCGACCTCTTCTCCACAGCAGTCACGGCAGACGAAACAGCTGGGCTGGAGCCTTTGGTGGGCTTTCTCTCCCTGCCTTGGCTCCCTGGGGCTTGGGCCTGGACAGAGAAGCTCCACTCCCACCAGGTCCTGCTCCTGCCTACCTTGGAGCAGCAGCCCATTCAGTTCACCTCCCAGCAGCCAAAAAACCACTACTCCAGCTTCTCCAAGCGAGGGAAAGGAAAAAGTTTTTTGCCTGGGCCAAAAACCAGGTCAGCCAAGCAGAAACCACACTGCACCGGGGTGCGGGAAGCCTGGGCAGCAACACTTCAAAGCCCCCGCACACCAGAAGCAGGAAACCTCTCCCCGCCCCCACTCGGCCCCTCCGGTCTCTGGATTTAAAGGTACACGAACAATTTTTGGGCATAAGCAGAGGATCATGGAATAGACTATCATAATAAATCACTCCAAAACATGGAAAGTTATTAAGTCCTATAAAACATTAAGAAGTAGAGTGCAAGCATTTGAAAGCTGTTTTTATAATTACATAAATACTTTGTTCACATACTTTTAACATTTTTTTTTACTCTACTGAAATTTTAATCGAGGTACATTTCTGCAAAATTTATGTCAAGCCACTTTCAATACTGTTAAAATGCTCTTTAAACAGAAAAAAACCCGAAGAGTAATCACTGGAATTCATATTGGAAGCAACTTTCAGTGAATCTGCCCTTTTCACCCCAAGGAATTTTAGAGGATATTGTCTTCCAAGGATTATATCCAATATCATTAATTTAATATAAGGTGGGAAAAATGATATCTCCATCCATTTGTCTATTAATTTCTATTTCCTTGATTCTGGTATTGCATAAAAAATTGTAATCAATTGACAGGAGTACTTTGCCTAAAATAGTAAATCACCATCATTGCCTTTCTACTAATTCATTATTCAGTCAGTCAAGACAACACACTTTGTTTTCATGCAGGACGGGTCACCTCACTGCAGCCCTCAGAGTTGTACCTGGACACACTTCCTCTCCAGTTTACGCCCTGGATTCAGCAAAACAAACTTAAAGTTCAGTGCTCAGAGGATTGAAAAAAAATGCTGGCATCTGTTTTCTGCTATGTTTGTGCTTCAGGATTCTGCTGGATCAGCCACAGAGTAATGGAAATTACTCATGTGCATCTGCTTTCTTTGCAAAATATGAATGATGGTTGTTTGCAAAATGCTATAATTATAATGTAAATAACAAACAAACAAGTAACCACTTTATACATATTAGCTATTTTACTTTTACCTTTTTTTAATGTTTTGGGGGGTCTTTTTGGCAGTGTCAGCTTCTTTTTTCTTACACAGCAACTACAGTATCTGTCATAATTCTGGTAGGAATATGGACACTGCAAAATGAGCCTTTAAAAGCTTGGAGTGGGAGCATCTGGTTGCTATTATAATTATTATCATTACTACCTCTACTACTACTACTACTACTATTACTACTACTACTACTACTACTACTACTTCTATTAGCCTGGGAGGTTTCTTGTATCTATGCAATTAAGAGTTTCCACAGTGAATTATAGTACTCAGATTTTTCTCTTCTTACATATGTAGAATTTCCATGCTATTAAGTATATTTAAATAACGGTATCATCAGGACTACTATTACTACTACTACTACTAATATGTATAAACATATACAATACAGTATAAATGCATTCCAACAATTTTTGTGACCTTGAAAACGGCTCTTTAATCCCCACTTTCTGTATCCTAGTTCCTGGAACTGGACACTGAGCCCATGGGTCATGGCACCGAAATCAGACTCAGGGAAAAGACAGACTAGTTTCACTAAAAAAAGTGGATGTTTTTGGGGCTGAGAGTTTCAGCACAGATCTGGGAGCTCCTGCCCTTATAAAAGAGCTGGCTTCATTCTGAGTTCCTGATAGAGCAGCCAGAGTGGGTCAAGGATGCCACGAGTTGGGAAGAGACAGGTTAGGGCTAGCACCAGCAACTGGATGTCATGCAAGAATGTCCATGCTCAAGAACATGCAAGGTTTGTAGGAAGGAGGAGGATGTATTGGTCCATAAATACATATGCACATGGTGAATTTAGGTATCTAATGCCAAAAGTTAGGTAAACGTAGATTCAAAAACCTCTCTTAGACAGCTGTCCAGGAAAGGAGTGGAATTGGGAGAGCTCATGGCTGTTACGCAGCAGAAAATTTACTTAATTTAAACATGGATTTTGAGTCTTTCCTGCTTTAGATACTATTTTTCTTCTCTAGGAAAAAAGTCTACAACTTAAGGGACACATACTGAACACACAGGAAAATTGCACAGGCAAAGGGACTAGAAATCCTAGCATCCAGATCCTGACTCTACTTATCTTTAGATGTGTTAGAAACGGCTGCCTCACACCAAGCAAGAAACACAGATTTAAGGTCTCCACAGAGCTTGGGAACTTCATCATCATACAGATATGGTGAACTTTAAGTCTGGGAAAACTGAAGCTTAGAAAACTCTCTCTGATCTCTCAACTCCTGTACATGTCCCATGACAGTACATCCACTTTTTCCAACTGTTTGGACTCTCTGGTGGGTATCATTCTCATCAAGTCATGTCAGCTGTCACCCACAGGTGCAGTCAGAGTAAGAAAAGTTTTGGAAGGCCAGCAGGAAGTTCAGAGAGCTTGGGGCCAAGCTCACTAAAACGTAGGTGAGTCAACTCCTTGGATTAAATGTCTTCAAGTATCTGCTAATATGAGAGGAAATGCCTTATTAAGAGAAAATTATGGGCTTGTCCGAGTTATATGGATTGACTTCCTTGTAATAGGGACCTGCTAGGTGTTAGACTTCCCTTTGTTCATATGCAGAGCTAATATGAGATAGGTTGCTCCTTCACAGTACGCTCCTTTCAGGTCCTAGTAGCAAACCTGACTGATGGACTCTTCCAGAAATTGTCAAAGCACTCCCAGAAATTGCTGCATAAGGTCTCTTTTCAGTGTCTAACCTAGAAGTCATCAATTGAGGCAAACATTTTCTATATGGTAGAGGTACTTCCAACCACAAAAATTGAGAAAAATAATATCCTTGGTTTTCAATGTCTTGAAAAAAGGAAAGGAAAAAGAGTTTATAGTATGATTCCCACCCAAAGGAAATACAACTGTTCCCAGAAAAACAAAACAAAACACAATTAAACAAAACCAAAAATGAAACAAATAATGAAAACAAGAAAGACAACAAAATGAGGAACAAAATACTTGGGTTCAAAATCAGATAAAATTTTCATCAGTTAATATGTAACTGGTAAAAACCACCAAAACTAGTGAACTAATGATGTACCTACAAGTTCTTTGAGATCTTTTTTCATGCTCTAAAGCCTTATGGGAATCAAAAGCTTCTGGGTGTCAACACTGTAACACTTTCTAGAGAAATGAGATCTGCAAATTCAAAAAAAGTGGAAATGTTCCTTAGTTTAGTTAAACAAGACGTATGCTGGGGAAAAATCCATGTGTGCTTTAGTTCATTGACTCTGATGGAATCCTTATCAGAGCTTAATCCATTTGAAACTTCTGAAGTGGTATATTACTATATAAGAAATAAATTTCTTAAATTTTGCTTTAGTTATTTCTTTTTAATTTTTTTATAGGTTCGGGTACTTTAATTTTAATATTCACTTATTCTCAAGCTATTTTGGCTAGATGAAGTACAAAAATTCTTCTTTTATTTACATTTTTCACTTAGCATTGATTTCTGCAATATATCCTAATTGATCGCAATGGAAAACTTTCCTTGGAAATAAAGCAATGGTTTAGTTTTCTACGTCAAACGGACTTATAATTTTGAAGTATAAACTTGTTATCTTTCGATTCTCTTCTTTTTTTCTTTTTTTTCTTTTTTTCTTTTTTTTAAAATTTACTCCAAGACACATATTTAACAAATCTTTGCTAAGTCTTTTCAACTGATCATCTTGTACAAGAAAAAAGGGTTTTGACTTTCAAACCTGTTTTGAAATGGGAACAGTTTCTCTTGATCTGGACCATTTTTAATTTGCATAAAAATCATAGAGTCATAGCATAGTTTGGGTTGGAAGGGACCTTAAAGATGATGTAGTTCCAACCCCCTGCCATGGTCAGGGACACCTTCCACTAGACCAGGTTGCTCAGGGCCCCATTCAACCTGGCCTTGAACACTTCCAGGATGAGGCATCTGCAACTTCTCTGAGCAATGTGTTCCAGTGCCTCACAATCCTCACAGCAAAGAATTTCTTTCTATTTTCTAATCTAAGCTTAAAGCTGTGCTGTCGTACTGAACTGATAGGCGCTGATATGGGGTACTGACAGCCTTTTCCTTCTTTAAATATTTAATTTCCCATGATATTAACAACATATGGATGATATTTACATTTGCTGCTTGCAGCTTCTTAATTATGACATTACATTTTTTTTTCACCAGCTGCATTTATGGTTGGCTTTCCTGTCCATTGATAATTGCTGGGTTTAGACTGATCTAAAAACAAATACTATATCAAAACCTTCAATTTTATTGAGCTTTAGAATAATTGCTAAGTTTATTGCTGATGGGATGATTTCTGAGACATTTAAAAATTTTGTTTCTAATGTGAGATTGTTTTCACAGTTCTGATGAATTTACACAGTGTAATATTAAGCAGCATCATATAGGATCTGCTAGATTCTGATATATTCTACTCTGAAATAAAAAAAAGAGCTTTGCTACTGAATTCACTGGGGACTCAAACTCCTATTTGCTTAAGGGCAACTTGTATTTTTAATTATTTATTCAAGTGGCCTTTGAAAAACCTATTGTTACACATTTTCTTTGCTCTTTAATTTGCTTAGAAACCTGGAACCTGCTTTGTAACATATTTTGTAATATTTGAAGGTACTGGAAAAAAAAAGGCAATTTAATAGTTAGTTGGTGTAAGTTGAGGGCAATTTAATCTGATAAATTCTTGTCATGCATGTATATGTAAACCAAATCCTTTTCCAGATGCTAAATTATAACAAAGAGAACAGCTGGGACTGATTTCTGATTCTGCAAGAGCTGTAAACAAAAACTTTACATGAGAGAGGAGAGCTGGAGAGACAGAAGAGTGCATCAGGATAGCTTCCTAAAGCAAAAACTTTTTAATTAAAACTGCATACAGGAGGGAGAAAGCACAGGGTAAGGAGGGTTGCCATGGGTTCTGTTGAGCAAGGAAATTAAACCAGAAGGGGTAACAGGGGTTTCTCTTATCAAATCCAAAGCCAGTTTTACTACAGTTCCGAGAGGAAATGGCCTCCAGCCCTGTTGTCACTATACAGCCTTTTTTGAGTTCTTGAACATCTCATGCATGTAGATCAGTGGCTGTAAACAATAGGGTCCAAGCAGGTGGTAATGGAAATGATTAACCTCTAAATGTCCTAGCTAAGGAAGCTAGATCATTCTGAGTAGAGCAATGGAGAACAGTGTCCCACTCAATCAACATGAGCAGTTGCATATGATGGAGCCACAAATTTACTTTATGTATTTCAGGAGTCACAGTTTGTGTAGCTGTTCCACTACCATATTTCTGCTTACCTTTCATTGTGCTCGACTAAACTAAACTAGTCAAGCTCTCTAATTTCCCCTCAAAATATACGGGCTCCCTTTCCCTTACAGCTTTTTCTGTACCTATTCTTATTCAAATTATTGTTTACATGGTTAGAAGTGTCCACTGCCCTTCAGGCATGTGTTCACCAGCTATACAACTTCCCCGCATCTGCTTCTAAATGCCTTGCTTTATGTAGTCCAGGCATATCTTCACTGGTTTACCTCTCAAATTTAAAGGGAATCTGAGTGCCCAATAGCAAATTGGAAGTCTCATATATTCTGCTTCTGTATGGAAGGTGGCAGACCTGACTAGTACTGACTCTGGATGGAAGTATAACACTTCATTTCAACACACTGTACATTGTGTGGTTCAAACTAATATTGTTACAGGCATCACGAATGCAGTGAATTTTGTGTCATCTATATGTTCAACTCAGCAGCATGTATAGCTCCAGCCTGAGTTGTATGTGATTCAGTGTGATATTCAGTTAGTTACTAGGAACTTCCATTTAATTTACTTGCCTGATTCATTCATTCTTCAGAAAAAATAGCAAAGTATTTCTGTATTTTATAAGCCTCATCACTCCAGTATTACAGGAACCAGGACAAAGGATGGAGACATCCACTTTTCCTGCATAAAGACATTTGGAATCAGGTCTTCAAGCATTTGTATTTCAGGCACTGAGCTGAAGGATAATCTTAAAGGATGAGGCTATAAAGCCTGGGGACAGCCATAGTGGAAAGCAACATGAAACAGCTGCTGCTTGCAAGCATGCAGCAGGAAAAACTTGTGGATGCTGTGTACAACATGACACTAACAAAACAGTGAAAAATCTAGACTATCAGGATATGCTTATTGATTGGGGCTGTTGTACAGACTAGAAACTGTATTTCTTCATGAGTAGGAAAAAGAACGGCACAAAAAACCCTGACATGTACCCAAACATACTTTGAGTGTTTTGCCATGTTGCTGATTATGCAAGCTTTAATGTGCGGTGCCTTTGCAATAGGTATATAACAAAGACTCCATTCTTATTTCTCCTCATTTATTGGTTTGGTTTGGTTTGATATGAAGAATTAGCAGTGACACAGAACCAGAATTTACTAATTTGAACTCAAAGTCAATATGACATCTGAAGATGCTTAACTCCCTTACTTACTGAGATGGAAAAAGTCCAAGCTACACACTTATATAGAACTGGAAACACTGAAGACAGCTCAGTACTTAATGCAAGGAATATTATTATAAGCATCAAAGAAGAAAGGAACATTATAGTTGAATTTCTAATCAGCATACGTGATAACAGCCTTTGCTTTCTACATTGGTTATCTAAGACAATTTTTCTTAGCATAATCTTAGATCCTTGAATGAGTTATTATTTTCCACTTTGTATATTAATCACACACTCTTCTTGTGACAGATTTGTCTCAGTACAGATGAATGATCAGGGACCTTCTGCTCTGGTTACTGTGGTTTTCACAATATAAAAACACAAATAATTATTTCAGTTCACTAGTACAAGAAAGGTATTTCTTCAGAACTATGATGCTTTATATGACCACAGAATGATCATTAGAATAAAACATCAGCCTGCACTGTGACATGTGTTGTGAACAGAGCTGCATGAAAACTAATTTTTCCCTCTCTCCCATCTATTTGAATTGCAATTGAAACTGCCTGTTCTGCTGGAAAGCCTTCTGTCTTCCAGCAACCTATTTGCAAGCTGTGGGACTTGTTTCAGTTCCACCTAATTTCACACGTTGCTTAAATTAGGAACAGTGTTACCCGAGGCACCTTTTCTGTCAGATGAAGCTACAGGAACTTCCAAAAGGTAATTCACCCCACTTTAGAACAGAATCACGTTCTGGAGGTATAGACAGCCCAGGGCAGTAATGCATCTTAGACTGCTTAGTTAGATGACTCAAGGAAAATGGATTGGATGGAGGCTAGAATGTGCAACGGGGACATAGACATTTCTGAGATGGATCATGAAAACAAAGCTTGGAAAGTGAGAGAAAAATTTAAAAAAAACCATCATAGTGCAGTGAGTTACATGCTGAGGGAGAAAACAGGGGAACAAAAAAGAGAATGACACAAGCTGAAGATATTCACACTTGAACATGAATGAATTATGGCACCTTGAAAGAAGTCCATGTATGCATGAACTCTTAAGACCCTTAGTACTTGGAATGTTACGCATGTATATTTACACTTGTGCACTTTCTTTCATAAGAAGAAGCTTGGCTCAGTGGAGGAAAAAGTGACATAGATGTCTTCAAAAATGTTTGGAGGAAAGAGAAGAGGATCAGAATGCGGCAAGGTAGCAAGAGGATTCAGTTTGCCCAACACCACAATACATATCTAAATGCAAAAAAGAAAATTCTAAAACATTTGAATCAGAAAGTCACCAAAGACAAGAGAAAATTACTAGAGTGAGGAGTTGAAACTAGGTCCTCTCTTATAAAGATAAATGTCTACTTTATTTAAGATGTTACAGCATATAGAGTATCTTATGTAGCACAAAGAAAAATATTTGTACTTGATAGTACTTTGAAATTTCTAGTATATAAGACTGAGATCCTACCCTAAGGATAATGAGAATAGTATGCTGTTGTGGTTTGGGAATGGTACTGTCCGATTTAGTGCTCCCACTGAGACTCTCCAAACCATGTGCCACTCGCTTACTTGCTGTCCCCGCTTCTGCCTCCCCCTCCTGAGGCAGGATGGAGAGGAGAGTTAGAGGCACAAAAATTAACGATCATGGGTTAAGAACAATTTATTGGAACAGCAATGAGATAAGGAAAACTAAGAGTAACAGCAACAATACTAATGACAGAGGATACAAGAAAGAGGTAAATGATGTCACATGGAAAGAGCAATCCCTGACTGCTCCCTCCACCATTCTGTGTGACCCAGAAAGGATCCATTGTCCTCATAAGACTCCCTTCCGCCCACCCCTGGAAATGACATGAGGTGGTATAGAGTAACCTTCGTGTCCTAGCCATGCCCCCTCCCAGCTACTGCAAAAATTAACTCTGTCCTGGCTGGAACCAGGACATATGCAAACAATATAGTCATCATTTGCTCATAATTGCACAAAAGGTGTAGAATAATTCTATATAACCCTCCCAGCAACAACAAACAATCCCAAGATATACATCTTCTGATCTGAATAGAGTAAAAGGTTATGCACACAACACACCTTTACTCTTTTAAATGTAGTTGTGCCAGTACTTAAAGCAGTGAACAAGGATAAAAACTTAGAACTTCAGTTGACCTCCAGCCAGGTTCACACCCAGAGAACTTCAAGGAATTAGAAAAGAGTTGTCTATTCTTGTGAATTGCCAGAATTCTCAGTTACACCAGCTAAAGGCAAGAAAAACAACCCAAAGTAAAAGTACTAGCCAATTTCTTGTTGACAGGATTTTGGTAGATTACTCTGGCAATTGGTATTCCAAAACCTGCAGTCTTTGAGACCTTCCCTGAAACAGCTGGGTCCTGCTGAGGAGAAGTTACTTGATTAACAAGACCCCTGCTTCAATTTAGGATAACAGTTTTTGTGTGCCTGTGACAGCTCTCACCTCTTTAGGTCTACGTCCTTTCAGGTGGGAGTCTAGTGTTAGTTAACTTTTCTACCTGCAGCCAAATGTCTTTATTTACAAGCCACAGCAGGCTTCTCTGTTTCTTTTGTTTCTACCCTCACCTCTTGCCCTTTCCCTCACTGTCAGCAATTTTTGGCCCAAAGTCCACACCAGCCTTTTTTGTTTTGTTTTGTTTTCTCTTGTTCTCTCTCCATTTGCTACTTTCCCCATTTTGAAAAAAATCTGTCAACACTTTTATCCCTCCCTTGTGAACTACTTTTCCAACTTCATTTGTTCCCACAGCAGTGGCAATAACAAAATGAAAATAATAATTTGTAAAAATTCACAGAATGCTTTCAAATGGATGGTAAAATTCAGACAAATAGGTAACTTTGGCCTAGTTTTGATAAATGCATCCCAGATTTTTCCTCAGACATGAACAGACACATGATTTGCTCTACTTGCCCAGGCTGACCATTAGAATTAATTTTGAAAAACTGTAGGAAATAAGTAATCTAAGAACAAAATAGATATTAAGCAAGTTGCATGTTTTTGCTGACCTTCCCTTGAACATGGAAATCACAGCAGTGAAAAGATAAACACTTGTGAAAATGGGGTAAAGATAGTGAAATTAATTATATTTCTCCTACAGACTTAGGGACGCAAAGAAACAGTGAAATTTTTGACATTATTTTTTGAAAACTTGAAGGTTTTAGCTGGGACTTTACAAAGTATGTAAGAAAGCACTTATAGCCTCCACTTGATATTTGTTTAAGCACCTCATGTAGGTGTAATTTAGCATATCTAAAGTTTGGGCTACAAATTTGCCTTTTAATTTCCTCCAAAATTTGCTTTACAGTTGAAGGGAGGATAAGAACCTAGGAGGCAATTCACATCAGCAGACTTTCACACATGATTATTATATGGTATGAATACTCTTGCCCTCAGTGTCTGTTTCAAAATTTTTCTGTCATCGCACTCTCAAGCAATTCAGGTTTGAGGAGAGAAGAACCTGGAGGACTACCAGCCTTGAAGTGGTCATTGACTAAATGGCTTGGCCTAGGTAGTATTTCCATGGAAATCTAAAATCTGTGTCCATCTTTTCTGAGACTTAACTGTATCTTAACCAAGTTCAGATTTTATGTTCTTGCTGCACAAAAGCCATCTTTGAAAGCTCTATCACGCCCCACTTTTATGGAATGACATCCACTATATGGGTTTTCAGTTTTTTTAGTGATACAGGTTTACTGTTGGTGGGAGTGACAAATAGTGATAAATAGGATAGACAGATTATATATTCAGTAAAAATTGATGATCTAATAGTAGTGAGGTAATAATCAGGAAATAATTAGCCTGATGGAATGCCAAAACTGAAGTCCTGTGAAGGAAGGTGAGCAAAAGCTACAAATTCCTTAGAAAATTAAGATGGTCATGCATCAGAGTGACCAGTGCTGGCAAAAAAAGGCAGCTATGGATCACTGTGTCATAAAATTTGATTTGTGTGATCTTATGGAAATCTTTTTCAAATTCAATTCATTAATACTCATTATTTTTGAAGTGGTTATAAACTAAAATTTTATTCAAAAGTATAGCAAAACTCACCATTTTTAACAATACATTAACAAGGGATAATGTAAAGTGATAAAAAATGGGCATAATTGTTAAAATAACATCATTGAGAACCATGGAAACACATTTTCTCTGGGAATAATTTCCCTGATTTTTATTTCATATCAAATCTCCCAGTGATCACTCATAAATGTTAGTTCTTGTGAGAAATACAGTTACTACATCTAACTCCCTGTGCCTTTAAAACAGCTTGTCAAGACGACTTAGTATAACAAAATGGAAGACACACATTAGGAGAGTAACACCATACTCAAAATACCTTTGAGTAGCTCTGTTTGTATTTATTACAATGGACAACGTAGTGCAGCTCAGGATGCTTGATAAAGGCATTACTTAGGATATCACTGCTTTTATACTAAACGAGTTACAACAGAAAGCTGTATTCGTAAAAATTACCTAATCATTAACCAATTTAGATAAGACTGTCGGTTTATTGTTCACTACAAGTATCTGAGCCTTTGCCAAGGGTGAAAGTATTATACCAAAGATTATATCAAATGTTTCATAATTCTTTCAAACTGCGATTTTATCACTCACATGTCATAAATTAAACCTGTCACCCAGGCTATCTGCTAAGCTGGCACATTTTGCTGTATTTTTTATTAAATTCTTAAATCACAAGTATCCAGGAGATATCAGACCTTAAAAGCGTCTTTAGTTGAAAATGCTGTTAAATATAAGATAGACTGCTGTGTTTTATGCCAAGTACATCATAGTTAATTAATACACATTATTGGTAGGGATAAAAAAGTTCAGCACCAAAATCATTATTTTTTCAGTATCTATTTGGTACACACATTGCTGTTTGACAGTGATATGTTTTGTGAGTAATTTGAGATGTAACCAAATGCTACTTTGGAATTGGTTTACAGGTATAGCAAAAACCCACTGAAGTAATATAACTTTACTGAAAGGTGTTGATATAGTGCATATGGTTAAACATTGAAATTAGTCCTCAGTTTCTGCTCAGGTTGGGGGCTGGTGCTGAAAGAAGAGGGACTTATGCCTATTGTTTAAGAATTGCACCATGTAGGGACACTGGCTTTTTAAAGACTTGAGAATGTAAAGATTACAGGAATCAGAGTCAAAGCAGCCCTCACTGTGATCAGGGAGCTGCTTAAACCAGGGTGTCAGAAGTGCCAATGAAAACTTCTCTTGCCATACAATGGGCCTCCAGTCAGATGGGAAAGTTAGGTGATCTCCAAAACCAGGAGTGTCACCCCACGTGCCAGCTAATTCAGTGGACATTGTTGTCACATACAGTGAGATAGATAGGGCTGGCCTCTCTGCCTGAGCTGCAGAATGAATACATAGATTTGGAGCAAATCAATGATCTGAATGAGGACCTTCCATTTCTCAGGAAGATTCACTAAACCCTGGTTTATCAGCTACTTGCATATCATGTTCTCCAGGAAGGATGTTTTGAAAACACTTCCTAGCTCAGCTCCTGCTGTCATGATATTTAGGGGAATACTGTTTTTAAGGATGCCTTTGCGAGTAAGTTACTCAGTAATTGTACGCAGCTCCTGGAAGTTTCACTTTCAGGGAGATCACCTTCAGCTGGCAGCAGAAACCAGACTATTTGCTCTGGAGGGGGTAAGTGCTGTTCGATCTAGAAAGGAGTAAAAGCTTTCTGGTGATACGAATATCGAACAAAGGTATTAGTTAGTGAATCACATACAGACGTGTCTTCATTTTGTGGTGAATCCTACCGTGAGCGGTCCCCAAACTTCTGGGGACAGAAGCTGGTGAACCCATGCAGTGAATTGCAGAACCAAAGAGATGAGTCATCCTGGGTGTGTAAGTCAGATAGGTATATTTGTATGGTGCTGTTATTCGGTTAATAATGCATTGTCCTGTTTCATTACTGTCAGACTTATTTGACATTGCTGTCTTTAGACAATGTTCCCAGACTTATTTTGCACGGAGCTCATTAAAATGTGCTTGCATGCCTGATATAGATTCTTCCCTGTATAATTTCATATATCCAATTCTTCACTTTATATATTATTTAAATACATGACTTATTTTACAGCCCCTTTAAAAACTCCATATTACTTACAGAAATGAAGACCGTACTCCAAGTTCTTTTAAAACTAAAGAAATGAGCAGGAACAAAGAACCATTATCATTCTGTAGTATTTAAAATATTACAGAAATATAAAAATACACATCAGTGGAAACATTACATCTCTATCTAATTTCTGTCTTCTGGCAGACACCCACACAAAATCTGGACAGTAATGTAATTAGAAACGAGGTTTAATTTTTAAGAGTATCTTACAGGCACAGAAAATGTTAACCATTCATTGCAAGCGGAGAAGACAGAATGGCAGAAGTTGGTGAAGCTGCTGGTCAATGTTTTCCCCTTTAAAATCAGACACATATCTTTATGCAAGTCTGCATTAAAATGAGTGCAAATAAAACAGGAGGCCAAAGTCACAAGATTCCACCATTTTTAAATGTCTGTATACATATTATTACATTTATCTTGGTTAATCATTATATAAAAAATCAACTATCCTTATCAAAAGTAACTTAGAGCAAAGAGTTATAAACTGTAGTATTTTGGAACTATAGAAGATAGTACCAAGAAGAAATGCTTCTTCTGCTCAACTTCATATCGTTTAAAGATAACTGCAGAGTTCTATCCAGAGTTTGGTCTGAATCCAAGCTTTTTCAGAATAAGAGGTAGTTCAGATTTGATTTTTCAGTTCAGTGCCTTTCCTAATTATAACTCAATAAATAACACCAATTAGCATATTACAGTAGTTTCCATGAGAATTTTCCAAAGGAACCAGTTTTCTCTGTGTCTTAGACCAAAACAAGGTTGAGCTATCTGAAAGAAACATTTGTAACAGTTCAGAGAAAGCCACTACATTTTTCAGGGCTCTTATATATGTGTTACTTTAGAATACAGAAAAAAATCAAATGTATTTCAGAATGTTACACTTTTCTTATTTCCATTTATTTTGTCTACTGACAGAAATAGTTTAAAACATAAAAGTGTTTCTGAAATTTCAAGGTCACAATGCACATTTTATTTTTGTTTGGCAGGAAGTCTGAGATAAGACTCATGGAGTTTGCAAGCCCTTCAATGGGCTTTTGAGGGAATCCTTTTTGAATGGGATTTCTAAAATTGTCTTGATCTCATTAACACTGTAAAATGAAAAAGCTGCCATCAAAATGGTACTTAGACCTGCTATTACTCAGGGTTTTAATCACTGTTTCTAAATAAATTCATATATACTACAGTTGAAACCCAGTTTAAAAAAGAAGGTGAATACATGAGCAAGAGAATGTGAACTAGATTTTTTAATTTGGGCATTTTTTTTCAGTGTTCTATCTGTATAACAAATTTTTTGTCAAAATTTGATGGTGTAAGAGGAGAGAAACGCTGTCACAACTTTTATTCCATCTGTGTTCTTTTATGTTGACACCTATCCAACCTTCCTCATAAAATTTCATTTGGCAGGTAGCCTAGAAAAAGAATGTTTTCAGGTTTAGATGTTTAAAATTTTATTTATTTTTTTTTTTCATTTAAACATTATTGTTGAAGTGTATCATTGTATAAATGGGAAAACCCTGTTTTCATTATATACCATCTTGTCTGTCAGTAGAAAGTATTAACATAATATTGTCCCAGAATTTACTTATAGCTCTAAGGGGAAACAAAATGATGTGTTGATAACAGATTAAGCATATAATGCACAAGCCCTACGGCTTTTAGTCTCAGGAGACATTACATTTCCATGGCAATACCAGGATATAGTGTAAATAAATGAAGAGTTACAGTCTGCTAGTCAGGCATGCTGGATTGGATTTAAGGCATATTAACTACTTCTGGAGTAAGCAAATGAATATTGCTGATGGACTGAAAGAGATAGAGGAGGCATTCTAGGATTTGATACCATTTAAGCTACTTATTCAAATATCCTGGAATAAGATTGTATTTCTGAAGAAGGTTCAAGGCTATTCGAACTTCTGCATGTTTGGGGTTTTTTAAAAATTTTTATTTTGTATTAAAGAATGTGCTCGTAGGCTTGGCAGAGAAACCCATAGGGAACAAAAATAAAATGCCTTATTTTAAAATGTGAGTCCACAAAGGAAGAGTGAAAAGGCACTTTTTCTGACTTGTGGCATCAGGGGAGTCAGTGCAACAGAAATGGGGAAAGGCAACTCAGAAGCAAGATAAAAACCTTTGTTATAAAGAACTGATTAAAAAGTTTGCCAGTAGGCCAGGTAGGAGGACTGAATTTTTGTTGAAAAGATGATGACAGTTTTTACAGGAGCATTATGGAAGCAAGGAACATGGAATTTCCTGAAGAGCATTGAAATTTGCAAAGTCTTGGATAGGCCTGTCCCAAACCTGTTTTGCGAGATTTCTGTTTTGAGAGATGTCCATCCTCAATTTCCAGTGGTCGCTGTATCAAACAAAGACTACAACAAATTAGAAAACTCTTAGACTAAACTACTTATCTGTATGGTTTGATTGATAAAGCTACATCAAATTGCTTTATGTCACGCTCTTCTGAAATTGGTAGGCATTGAATGACTTCTTTACATTTAAATTGTGCTGATTAGCCACTTTTACCTTAATAACTCTCTATGATAGTGACCACCTTATCTTGCCCTTTAATTTTAAAATTAATGAGGTAATCATTTATCCTAGTCTCTTTCTGTGTTCTGCCCAATTACTTTAGTGCTGAATGGTACTTTGCATTTTTGCTGGTCCATTAGTCCCATATCATGCTCTTTCTGGACTTCTTTGTTCAACTGAGGGATAATTAAATAGTGTCTTTTAGAATCTTTATAACCTTGGCACATAAATTTCCTTTGCAAACAGTTCAATTTAATAGATAAATGTCACATTAAAATTGGGACTTATTTTTGTTTGCTTCTGATTAAGGTATCTAACTTCAAACCATGTCAAACAACAATCTACCTTGAATTATTTTTTTATTCTACACATAGACCCATTTCTTAAGTTTTACCTTTCAGGAAACTATCCCTATACAGAAGATGGGTGGAAAAGAGCTGTTACTTCCTGACTCCATATTGTGTGCAGACTTTGAACTGCCAACAGAGAACTAATAAGAATTTTGCAGCATTGGACTGACAGTGAAGCAAATTTAACACTGACTAGGTCACCACTGAAGGCTTGAAACTTATAAATGCAGAGCAGTCTGCTGTGGACTTTATGAAATAGGACTGCAGTGAGCTGTTTACAAAAGATTTGCACTATTAGGAGCCAGACTCTTTCTGCTTGCTTGGGCAGTCTCACAAGCTCTTTGTTTGCCCTTTATGGTCTGAATGAAAAGCAAATTTTAAAGCTTGATGGCATTCATTCAAAGAATATTCTATACTGGGAGATGTGGCTGTTGTCTCTAGGAATGGTGAGGAACTCTATGAAGAAGAGAGATTTGGTGCAGAAAGAAGAAAAGTTTTTAATAACATTAATAACATTTTCTTATTTCTTGAATATTTTCTCTATTTTGGTTTAATTGAATTCTTCCTAGGTTCTAAGCATACAGAGCTGTTAGAAATTATGTTTATTGGGAGAATGTTGATGATCTGCACACAGAGCAGGTTCAGAGAGTAATAGGTTAAGGAGAACCCTCTATTGAATGCAGCCTACAATACACTCAGATGCTATTACATTCACATTTTAATAAGTACAAGTGATGTGACTGACACTTTCTGAATTTTCATGCTTATGTGAACATATATAACTGTACTGGCAGCACCTCTAAACTGAAGGCTGGACCTCTAAATACTCTGCTGCCATCTTAGTAAGGATAAAGTTTTGTAGTGAACTTTTTTGTTCCTGTTTCTCACCAGAAAGTAGAGTCTGTATTGAAAAAGTGCTTCTCTATTGAAATAAATAGATGTGGAGTGGTTTTGATTACATATAATGTAAAGATTTAAGAGAAGAAATTCAGCATACCATTGGTTGAACATAATGGTTCAACCTATCATTTTGTATATCAATGCAGAAACTAATTAACAAATGCATATTTCCTGTGAAATCATATAATTTCACCACTTCAAGAAATTCATTAGTTGAAATCCTGATCCTCTAAAGACAAACGCAAAATTTTATTGATCTCAACAGAAGCCGGCATTCACTGCAACCTTTTCTCTTTGCCACTGGTGATGTGCTCTGAACTGTGAGTGAGACACTAAACCTTCTCCCTTACCACTGCTCTCGAGCACCTTTCTGGTTGACAAGGCTAAAAATGTTTTTAATTGATTGCAGCAAAGCACAGACTAAACCACAGAGATATACTAGTCTAGTCTAGTCTGACCTCTCGCAAAGCAGAGGTCATAGAATTTCATTAAGTCCTAACCAGATAAAGCCTCTGTCTTCTGGCTGTTTTACTGCATATCTTTGGCAATCTATCTCGTCTTCATTTAAAGACTGTGTACAATGGAGAATCCATAAACGCTTGACTGTATCAATTCCTATACGTTCCTCTAACTGCTGCAGCGTTGCAGTTGTCTTTGAGTATTAATGTATGCCCGGCACAGGCAGTCTGAAAAAATACAGAGCAACATGGCCCTCTTCTAAAATCACTGTACATGACAGATAGCAATGATTGTTTTATTATCATTTCATCAGATAATCGAAATACTTCTTTCTGTAGCTCATTATCTATATATACCAGACTTTATTCATTATACAAAATGATATTCAAAGGAAATATCTGACAAACCAGTTAATACCTCTCAATCATTCTGGATCAGGAATGTTAATTCACAACTGGCAGCCCTCCCAAGCCCATTCTTGCAATTTAAACCAATCTATATTCTTCTTCTGTCATTCATGATTTTTTACTGGAAATGATCTATTGGAAAAAAAGCAGTAGGTGAATATATTTAACTTTAATTCAAATGAAAAATATGGAAGAAATAGATATGCAACTGTAATTTTTTATCAAAATGAATTGCCTTAAATTATGTTAAAATAAATTTAAGAAATATCTATATTATTATTGTCATCTATTGAAAAATTTAAGGTAAATAAAAAAGTAGCACTTGCAATTTCCTGCTTCATTTTATTATTCAAACTGCTAAAGTAGAACCCTAGAATCCAAAAATTACCCAAAAGTTTACTTTGAAGGAATATTTTGAGATCTCAGGCTGCTCAGGACCTATCCAGCTGAGCTTTGAAAATCCAGTGGGATAATTTTTCACCACGTACTTGGATAACTTGGTTTCAGGTCAGGTGGTTTTGTAAGAACTGGGTTCCTGAAATTATAAACAATACTTTTGACAGCCTACCTATTCTGCAGACACAGCTTTAGATTTCCTTTATTGCAGTTTATTTGCTTTATAAAAAAGAATTATTTCTGAAAGGTGAGATCTTCTTATTCTAAAAAACTGAAGGACAAGAGGCACTAAATACTGAATGACAGATATTACAGATACATTTTATAGATAATCTAATTTAAGTTGAAAACATTTTTTTCTTACGTATCCAGCAACTTGGTGTTCTTTCATTTATCTAATAAAAGCAATTTAAAGATGATGATTTTCTGCACTTAAATTGAATTGCAGTTTCCATTAGAAGCCATTTGACATAGATTATGAGTGAAAAATGACTCATCTGTTAAAGAAAAAATGATGTTTACTAATATTTAACATAGCACAATGGAAATGAATAATTGATACAACTGTATGTCAAACTGCAAAACTGATGAAATGTGTATATAGTATAACCTGGTTAGGAAAGTAAAGTACTACTTTTGTTTTATTGTGCTAAATTGTAAGACAGTATGTCTTAATAGTTGCAAACTATCAATAATCAAATTCTAGCAAATAACTAAAGCAGTAGAAATGTAAAAGTAAGTATTTGAATACGGTTTCTTGCTCATTGCTTTAGATCATGGCAAAGATCATTGAATTAAATAATTTCAGTTAAGTCTGTCTACCTTTGGAAACAGACTGAATACTTAAGAATACATTATTTTGTAGAGTACCATGCTAATGTCACTTTCTGAAGAAATCAGCTCTAGTCCATGCATGTTCCACAGTGGAGTAAGGGATCAGGGTGTACAGAGAGGGTTTCTCCAGTCAGGGAAAACCCAGAGGAGTGCTGAGACCTGCCAGAAGCCAGAAGCTTGCATGAGAGAGGCTGATGAGGAGGTGTGCACAGCCAGGAATAACAATGATGACCTCTATTCCCACAAGGGAAGCACCAGGGAGTGCAAGGGGCCAGGAATGCCACGACGAGAGCAGGCAAACAGTTTGTGGACTCAGCCATTTGGCATGGCAGTTCCTGTGGGAGGGCAGTGCTCTGAAGTTTCGGCATTTCATTGGCTAAGTGGAGAGACTTGACGTCCACATAATCCAGTAGCTGGACACAATTCTGTGACCATCTGCACTGCTCAAGGCAGAATGGTGGGCACTCCTCTGAGAGCGAAAGCTGCAGCTCCAGCTGGGGAGTCTGTGCTATCTACCCCAGCAGTGGCCAATGCCTCCACCCAGATGGAGCTGCTGCAGGGAGAGGCTGCAGTGCAGACCTCAAACTGCAGGAAGTGCACAACCCTTTCTCCAGGGTCGAGGACAGGCAGCAGGCCCACCTGCAGAAGGTGTACCTAGGTGAAGGGCCTTCACAACAGGTGGCTGAGCTGCAGGAGGTGGTGACAAGGCTGTGTAACATCTGGGAGGCCGTGAAGGAGTTGAATAGCTGGTTCCAAGCACAAGCTGCAGTGGAACCACAGCTCATAGACAAACTGTCAAAAACTCCCCCACTGGCATACGTAGAAAGGGGGTGGAGGCAATAATGCAGAAGAATGGAAGCTTACAAATGCAAGAACCTGCAGGAGGAAGAGGCTTCCCCCAAAGCCTGTGGTACCATTGCGGAAGTGTTTCACCGCTTTGCAAAGTGAACAGGGAAGGCCTGTGTCACCAGGAGAGATGCTGGAGCTGAGTAAGGCAGCCCCATCTGCTCTCCATGTGGCTGACAACCGGCAGAAATAAGTAAAGATGATGGGTGATAGTAGTAGGCGACTCTTCCGGGACGTGTCAGGCAATGATTTGCTGCCCTGACTCTCTCTCTAGGAGGTGAGATGCTTACTGGGGACTCATATCAGGGATGTCACCAAGACTACCTTTCTCCTTCTTGTGACTGGCAGCAATACAGCCAGGAGCAGCCAGAGAAGAAGCAAGGATTCCAGAACCCTGGGAAGGGCAGTAAGGGACTCCTGGAGCATAGATAGTTTTTTCATCAATCCTTCTGGTCAAAAAGAATGTGTTTGAAAGGGCCAGTCAAATCTGGCTAATCAACAAATGTTTACAGGACTGTTCCCACATCCAGAGGTTCAGCTACTTAGACCATGGGGCTTGCTTTGAGAAACCTGTTCTGCTGGGGACAGATGGGGCCCATCTGTCAGAGAAGGGGAAGGGAATATTTGGTCATAGGCTTCCTGAGCTGGTGAAGAGGGCTTTAAATCAAAATTGCTGGGGAAAGGGAGCCTCCATCCATCCCATTCCTACCGGTTTGATGCCAGTGCCAGAATGAGATGCCCAGAGCCTGAAGAGGGTTTGCAGATGATCAGGAGAGCACCTGAGAGCAGCACAAAGGAATTCCAGCCGCTCCAGCCAGTAAGGCAGCTTCACTGGGGCTCCAGCTCAAATGTCTCTATGCAAAGGCACACAGCATGGGGAATAAGCAAGAGGAATTACAGATGTGCACATGCCTGCAAGGCTGTGATCCTTTTGGCATCATGGATTTGTTGTGGGATGGCTCCTATAACTGAAGTGCTGGAAAGGAAGGATACAGGATCTTTAGGATGGGTATGCAGGGGAGATGGAGTGTCACCCTCTATGTCAATGACCAGCTGGAGTGCAGAGAATTTCATCTGGGGATGGATGAAGAACTGAGAGTGTATGAGTGAGGATTGAAGGTAGAGCAGGGAAAGACGTTATTATAATGGGTCTGCTGCAGACCACATAACCAAGAAGATCAAGTAGATGAAGCCCTCTACAGACAGATGGGGGCAGCCTCATGTGCACAAGCCCAGAGCCTCTTGGGGGACTTCAATCACCTGGATATCTGGGAGGGAAGGAGAACACAGCAGGGCATAAGCAATCCAGAAGGTTCTTGGAATGTGCTGATGTTAACTTCCTTCTCCAAGGGATAGAGCAGCCAGCAAGGAGAGGTGCTATGCTTGTTCTCACCAACAAGGAGGGGCTGGAGGATAATGTGAAGACCAACGGCAGCCTTGGATGCAATGAACATAAAATGGTGCAGTTCAAGATCCTTAGCGCGGTGAGGAGACCATCTAATGAATCTAATGGTGCACAAGTGCTTGGAACCTGATGAGATCATCTGCAGGTTCTGTGGGAACTGGTGGGTGAAGTGGCTAAGCCACTATTTATCAGATGTCACAAGCTGTGGCAGTTAAGTTTTCACTGACTGGAAAAGGGGAAACATAAGTCCCATAACCTCCCATAAAGAGGAAAAATTAAGACCCAGGGAACTACTGGTCAGTCAGTCTCACCTCTGTGCCCAGCCAGATTGTGGAACAAGTCTTGCTGGAAATTATGCTAGGGCACATGAAAAATGAGGAGGTGATTGGTGATGGTCAAAATGGCTTCACTAAAAACAAATTGTGCCTGACAGATTTGGTGGCCTTCTATGATGGGGTTACAGTGTTGGTGGAGGAGGGAAGAGCAACTGACATCATCTGCCTGGGCTTGTGCAGAACATTTGACACTGTCCTGTGTGACATCCTTGTCTCTAAATCAGAGAGACAATTGAGGTGGTTTGGTCTGAAGAAGAGAAGGCTCTGGGGAGACCTTAGAGCATCCTTCCAGTACCTCAAGGTAACCTAAAGGAGAGTTGAAGAGGGCTTTTTTAATAAGGCCATGTAGTGATAGAACAACAGGGAATGGCTTTAAACCGAAAAAGAGTCAGTTTAGATTAGATATTGGGAAGAAATTCTTTACTGTGAGGGTGGTGAGGCATTGGAACAGGTTGCCCAGAGTACTTGAGGATGCCCCATCCCTGGATGTGTTCAAGGAGAGGTTGGATGGGGCTCTGAGCAATCTGATCTACTGGAAGGTTCCTGGCCCATGGCAGGGAAGTTGGAACTAGATGATCTTTAAGATTCTTTCCAACCCAAATAATTCTATGACTCTATGATTCTGACCAGATGAAAAATTGTCCAAAATGACTGAGAAAACATTCTATGACTGTGAGGACCCTAGAATACACAGAGGTAAAACAATTTATATGACATTACAGTGGTGGGGGAAGTATCATTTTTGGATGTTACTTCATAGCAATTACTGGTTTTCTTTTCTTTTTTTTTCACCTAGTCTGATGTAAATGCAATAATTTCCTTTACTACAGTTTTGTTAGCAATTGAGTTAAGAACCTGTCAGAAATGCCGTGCAAATTCAAAACAGTGGATCTGAATTAGTATCCTCACTCTGACAATAGATAGCGCCAGTACTTCAAAAAAAGTGAACAACAAAATCAGCCCCACACACCACAGCATGTTTAACAGATGCGCTACAAATCTGCCAGTGTAAGGTTAAATATGTAAGGTCTATCATCACTGCAGATTGCTCTCCTCATCCAGCCAAATGTCTAGTCTTTCCCTGAGTATTTGCTATCAGTCCTGGCTAGATGCAGCTGAAATGACTGAGGAAACTGCACAGCCCTCCTTGCTGTGTGCAACAAGGGAAGCACACACAGCAACTGAGGTGGGCAAAGGGGCTTTGGGTCTATATCACATTTGCTTTCTGCAAAAATGTATGAAATTTACACTGAGTTTAGTGTGTCACAGAAACAAACACTTGTAATCAGTTTGAGCTTCACTACATTTCAGTATCCTGCAGGTATCCTTTGACAATGTGGTGTTTGTTCTTTCTCTTTTAAATGATGAAATCTTAGTCCTGGTTACCATTTTTTACTATACTCATTACTGTCATATTGCTTTTTGTTGACCATTTGTATAAAACCACCAGTCCCAAACTCATATTTTCCCTATTTTGGCATCTCTCCATTCCTCAAATCACTTTTAGTAAGTCAGACCAGAGCCTTGGATTGCCCTTGGAAACACAGTCCAGCACCCAGAGACTGGTTCCTTTGCTGCTCTAAGAAATTGGCAACCAACACCCGAACAAATACAGGTGTCAGGTAGTCTCCATAAAGATTTGAGTACATTGCATTTATCTCTTTTATTGCTTTTATAGTTTCTGATTTTTCTACAGATGATACTATTCCTTTGTCTTGCCAGAATTTAAGGAGTCCTTCTGCCTTTTTACTCTCTCCTTTTTTTTGTTTCTAAAAGTCTTGATAATCTCTAAAAACCTTGATACTATAATATACTCAGCTTGTTTCCGTGCAGAAATCTAAGGTGAAGATGGAACTAACAGTGATTAAGGCAGGAACACTTTTTAATCAAAGAGAAGAGGAAATACATTCAAGGACAACCCTTTGGTTAAAGCCAATAATCAGATTTAGTGTGGATACTGTCATTATGAAAGTAATGAATGAATCTGAGAGTCATTGTGCTGTTCACTAACAGGGTTCTGAAAATAAAATAAAGCCTCTACAATGATCTGTCATCCTGCTCATGGCCTCATGGCTGCTTTATGTTTAACATTGATTTTTTTTCTTTTTCCCTTCACAAACCGAGCAGTTGATAGTTTATGCCTGCTGCCAGTAAGAATAAACTGCCACCCACTTTGTTCATGACAGCAGAAATCAACATTAAGTGGAAAGTGGCTGTGTACAGGATAACTGATGCCTTTCAAGGTTTCTTTACCTTGTTCCCAGGTTGGTGCTGAGGGACAAGAAATTGCCTCTTTGGAACAATTGTCACTAATTGACATCCTGGTTTGCCATCTAGGGACTGAGCACAGAAAGAGGCTTGAATAAGCACCGAGTCTGAACTGACCTGCCATTAGAAGTAATTTCTGCAGCAAAAACTGAAACACACTCTTTGAGGGTGTGGGGAAACGCACATTGCAGCAATTTCTGCTATTCTCTGAGCAAAGAAAGGGATGCATATCCAGACCTGTCAGTTCTACAACTTTATTATACCTCAGTTTACTGAAAAAAATTCACTAATGCACTTTCTTGCTGTTTATAAAAAACCTCTATCAACAGAACAAACCAAACCCACACAATAAATATTTGTTAGCCTGTATCCACATCTTATTCAATATCCCAGGTTAGTACCTTCCCAACAGAAGAATGCTTTCTTCACGCAAAGTGCTGAAAATAACTGTACAAATTATCAGAGATTTGCTTTTGCAATATGTTTGACCAGATGATTTTATCCCTTTTAAGCAATTAATTCAAATTTTTTTTCAGGTGTTTTTACCATCACAAACTAACAATACACATCTCTCTTTAATCACTCTAAATCCCTATTTTAATGACAATATTAAACTCACCTGTCCCTAATCCCCAGACTCTACCTCCGTTAATGCTTTCTTTTATATTACAATGCCAGGAAAATTCAACAGTGAACCATTTCACCTAAACATTTCTTAGATCTGCAGTGAAAAGAGGTCCCCATTCAAAGACTCACTATTGAAATACACAAGCAGTACTAAAGGAAAAGTTTACATTATTTCAGGTCATGTAATTGGCTAAAGTCTAGGACAAGAACAGGAAAAAAGTTCTGATGACTGTGTCAAACTGCTACATTTTCTGACTTGCCACAATGGACCAGGGATATTTCAAATCTCCAGGTGCTTAGAAAGACTCATGTGGAAAGCAAATAGCAAGTACTGCAGAGGACAATTACACCGAAATACCTATCACTTCAAAGCCTTTGAGTCATATGAATAATGGAAGGTTCTGCAAGCAATTATCAATATTGTACTTCTGCATGTTTCAAACAGATTTTACAAGTATTTTCTTCCTCTTACTCTTTTTTTTTTAGTAGTCTTTTAATGATGAAAAATGCTATTACATTGTTTTTCTAAGCACCACTTGCTTCATTACCAAAGTCTGAGTGACAGCTCCCCATGTGCTCTGGAAACACATACCAGAAGCAAAACTAAAGTCATCCCAAAATTGAAAGAAAACACCTTGTGAATATAGTCTGAATGCAATTGTTTTAGAATAACAATTATGCTGTCAGCTTCTTAGATTAATGAAATCTCTCAGAAGACATTAAGAGAGAACAATTAAACTACCGATTTCTTATTGTCTCTTTAAAACCATTTCTGCCTGGTATCAAATCTTTAAGTAGATACTTCATGTGTTCCAAAGTAGATAAGCTCCTTGTAGCACTGCACACCAAGTGAAAGTCTCTGGTGATGGGAGCGTGACTGCCACAGCAGCTCCTGAGTGGTCAGACGGGAAAGATGCCTTAACAATTTCTTTCACATCTCTCACTCTTCTGTTTCCAGTACTAATGAATTCTAACCTATTTAGTTCAGAAACAATCGTATACATTTCAATGTCCTTCCTGCACCTCCCACATTTCCAATTCTACCACAACTTTTCTGAGATAAAGGATGCGGTGGTCAAGGTGTGGGCCTAGCATGGTTTGTAAAATGGTATAATGATCTTTTCTGCTTTGTTCAAATTTGTAAATATTCAGAATATTTGAGTTCTTTTTGACAATAACAGACCACTGAACTAATATTTTCAGGGAATTGTCTATTATTTGATTTAAAAAAATCCCACTTAACTCAGATACACAGTCCATCCAGTCTTAAATATGACATATTTCAATTTTCTTCTGTCCTCAGTCTATTTGGTCCATGATATGTTGCCCTAGTGCAAGTTGGGAAATCAATAGGAAGTATTTCATTAAAATTTGTGGAGCTTGACTATATAATCTTTGATGGAATGGCTCCCACTGGATGACATGGGTAACAAGGTAATTATATATATGAACAAGGATATCAGAAAGATCTTTACTGCAAACAGAAAAAATGCCACACACATTTACAACATTCTAAATAACTGCATGGACAGAAGCATTCATATGCAAATAAATACTCTAAATAAATACAGCACAACAGAATAAACGGAAGAATCTGAGGTGTCAACAGCTAGCCAAGAGAATAATTTAAAAAGCATAAAATCGTTATGCAAGCACATACAATGAACAATAGAAGCCTAAAGACCTCAAGATCCATTAATCAGGATGGACAATTGTAGATCCTTTGAGCATGAAATGGGTTTTTATTTTGGCAGAACAACTTCAGATAAAATGCACACAGGAAATAAACAATCGTGTTTTAGGATTACCATCTATTGTTAACTCCTCTTCAGACCCCTCACCTTTTCTCATTGAATAACACCAAAGCAAATCAGATGGGCTTCCTGGCTCAGGGAGTACTGAACACATAATGTTTCATCTTCTGATGTTTTATTAATTGTAATTAATCCACATGAGGGTTCAGCCATCTGACCTGCACATGTGACTTAAATAACTTTTTCAACCCTACCAGTACCTAATAATCACATGAACGATAATATCCAGCTTTCTGAGCTTTAGCAGTTGCAGAAGCCTCTCCTATTTTGTTGGCATCCTAAGTCTGCTAATTGACGTTTTCTGCCAATACGCTTTCTACTACAAGAGCAGTGCTTAGAGGAGGAGAACATTGATTGCCTAGAAAATAAAGAAGTTTTCAATGCAAACTTGCACCTTGTGCTGCATACGACAGGCCCACAGCTACTTTTTGCTGTCAGTAGCGTGAGTCCTTCACAAAGCAATGTATTTCTCACAGAGCAACCAACAACCTTAGCCTGAAGTAAAATAGATGGAAAAGGAGATGCAATTTTGGCTTTTTTTTTTTTATTGACACAAGTGATCATTACTGAGCATAGTGTCTAGTGCAAGAAAGGAGGAGCATGAAAAAAGTAATAAATCTATTTCTTATTTCTTTGTTTCACAGCATTACCTTAACCACTAACACAAAACACAGGATTATTTCAGATCTGTAGATTTGATAAATCGGAAGGTTACCTTTCAAGAATTGTGTTCTTAATTAGGACATGAACCAATTTGGGAAAAAAACCATAATTGCTCCTGAAACACTGAAAATTTTGTTAAAATAATAAACTTTAGAAGTGAAAAAAAGCCATCATTTATCTCTTTTTCAGGTGCCAGTGTTCTATAGCCTATGTTAATATGACATGAAAGCTAAATATCTCTTTTTATTTTTTCTGAACTTGAAAACTTTTCAGACAGCATTTGGCATTTTGGTTCTGAAGATGCAATGGACATGGTTTTTATGTATTACACAGAGTGCAGATTTCATGCTCTGCAGTTTAGTTACGCAAGCACCAACACGCAACCAGGACACATAATTTTCCAAGTTATGGTTCTGTATGCTTGTTTCTGGCAAAGGAACTCAGGAAAAAATACCATATATTAAAATTGTATTACTTAATAATAGCAAAATAAATATGATAATTAAACACATGTTGAATATGCCATTATACTTGGTTTAGAATATGTTTTTGTTATTATTATTATTATTATCAATCTGTAAACTACACAAACTGCTTTTTTAAAGGTGTGGTCACATATTCTTTCTCATCTAACTAATGATAGAGCTCCAGAACTAGTAAACAAAGTACCAGCAGTTCTGAAATTCTTTATTTTCGTGGATGGTAGCAATGCTCCTTGTTTTGAGGCAGTATTTACTCTAAGAGTTGTCTTGATAAGTTAAGTGGATGATGTTAATTATTTCCAGGTACAATGAGGTCATTTTAAATTTTTAAAAACTTAAAATTTGAAGTTAGAAAGAAAGTACAAGCCAGAAGGATACAGTTATGAAACATTTCTAAATAGCTGGTAATAGGGGTCAATGTATGGTTGGTATAATTCTTCAAGTATGTTGAATAGGAAACTGGAGTCTAGATTTTCTTTTTCTTAATTCGATGCTGGCTTTCATATCTATCTTTTTCTTTCACTTGTTTTCCCATTCTTCTCACATATTTTGCATTCAGATGCCTTCAAAATAAAGCGGAGCTTTTTTTCTCTCAAAGTCTAATAGGACATATCATATGTTAGCACAAATTCCCAGAAAACCTGTAATACCCATGCATCGTTTTTATTGTGTTATGGATGACCAAAGCAGAGGGGATCAAGTATTTTTCAGTGACCATTTCAGATTTGATAATGATGTTGCTGACCAGCAGATGACCTTTCTTGTTATTTCTTTTAGTGGCCAATATGTGAGGGGATACAGCCAGGATGGCTGATCCAAACTGGCCAATGTGTTTGTTTTCTTCTTGTACCTACAGAAAAGTAAATCTGGGGGTTTTGTGATGACTCTTTGTTGGAACATAAACAGAACTACAAAATGATAATTTAGCTTTTTTTAAACTTTTCCTTTTTTATAACATAAGGAAATAACTTGTTTCCTGTTTCACTGCATTTAGCATTCTTCAAAATTCAGTATTGAAAATTCAGTATTCTTGAAATTCATAAATACAGAAATGAAACATGCATTCATTTGAAATGAGACATTTGGTTCACAAAAATGAATTACCTGAAATCTTATGAATTTACACTTCAACATAATCCTTCAGTTTTTAAATAGTTAATTATTCTTTCTTTAAGAAACTGTATTAATATCTTGATGTTTTTCATTGCATGTAATTTGCAACTGATGTAAACCAAGAAAAATGGATTTTAAAAATCTAAAAAACAATCCTGCTGTAACTCAGGAGGAGTTGATTAATTGAGTTGAAACAGAGCTTGAGTAGTGTACCATGTCCAGTGCAAGCTGTTATGTGACTGTAGTTTTCTGATCAATACCAAAGCGACCCACCAAACAGAGCCCTCTGGCAGAACCATTTTAATGAAGCAGGGAGGTGTGATACCCCCTCACCAATTCCCTTGATTTCATAATATTATTCTTTAGATATTCTTTTTCAAAGTTTTAAGGATGTGCCTGCCATGTTTAAATATATTAAGATTGGAAGACTAACATTTTCAATATCATATTCCAAGTATGAATCAAGTGTATTCATCTTAAAGTATCTGATTTGAACAGTATCCTCTCAAAAAGAATAAAATGTGCACGCGAGTTAGCTTCCTGCAGCACGGACATTTTTTGACATACAATTTAGTTAGTTTCAAGAAAAGTTAGTTTTGCTTAATACCTCAGTTCATCAGACCACCTAATTTTCTGTTTCACAAAGTCATATGTGCCTTATTCACTTCTCACTTATAATTATTTTATAGTATTAGGAATAATTATGTTCTTATGCAGTTTCTTGAGAAAATCAGGCTCTATTACTTCAGCTGAAAAAGGTAAGCTGGCTGACACTATTTGCGACTGAAGGCCATCTTTATACTCCTTTATTCCAAGTAAAAAAACCCCAATATGTATATATTTACATTGAAATGCAGATATACTGTTAACCTTAGCTATTAAATGAATCCTTCAGCTTTAGAACACTGTTACACAACTTCCCATACTCTACCAGACTCATTCCATTTACCTGATTTATAAATAAAGGCAATGTTGTGCTCTCAGGCATGGCAGTATAGAATTGCTCTCCAATATATGCAATCAACTTTCTCAATATCTCACTTGGTTGTAAGTATCCTGAATATTTTAATATTTATTACAGCATTAAACTTACTCTTTTAAAAATTTACATTATGGGCAAATTCTTGACTCATCAAATTGCTGGCTGTATCCTTTTCTATGTGTTGTAAAATTTCTGGAGTTTTTGAAACAATAGAATGTTTGAATGTGTGTGCTTGGCTGAAAAATTTGCAAGGACTATGATAATCTACAAATATTTGGAGAGTATAAACACCAAGGATAGTAAAAGGCTATTTATCACAGTATAATTTTAAGAGTTTATCATTAGGAAAAACAGAATAAAATTAAGAGAGATAAAATGTTACATAAAGAAGAAAAATCATCTTGATCAAGTTAACTACTAGGCTATGGAATTGTTTCCTATGGAAATTGATGGAATACTCTTTGCTATGACTTTAAATTAGACTTGAGAAAACATGCTCAAGTGAACAATAAGGAACAATCACACTCTGGCAGAGAGAAGGAGCAGATGACCTAATAGATCTTTTTCATCTTTTTCAGTGACTTTCATTCTTCTTTTCCTTTAGCTGATAAAACCGTATGGAAAGGAATGACCTCAAGGAAGGACTTATTCTGTGTGACTTAATGAAATGAAGTAATTGCAGCATTCTGTGCTGCAATTACAATGAGAGCTTGGTGTGGAAATCAGGAACACAGTTTCCTTTATATCAGCCACGATGAATAATGATCTTACCTGGATTGTTGGGAGACAGACTAGCGCAGAAAGAAACATCAGGCTGCATGTGTCCTGTTTTCATCTGGATGGGAGCTAATTTTTTTCCTTGCAGTTGGTATAGTGCTGTGTTTGATTTAAGACCATGTTTTGGTTTTCAGGTTCTTATGCTGCTCTGCCAGCAAGAAGCTGGAGGCGCAAGAATATGAGAGGGGATACAGCCAGGACAGCTGATCCAAACTGGCCAAAGAGATATTCCATACCATATGGCATCATGCTGAACAATAAAACTTGGGAGGAGTTGGCAGGAGGGTTGGTGGCCCACTGCTTGGGGACCAGCTGGGTATCAGCCAGCAGGTGGGGAGCAATTGTGTTGTGCATCACTTGTTTTGGATATTCTTTTACCATTATTATTCTTTTTCCTTATTTTTCTGTCCTATTAAACTGTTTCTATATAAACCCCTCATTTTATCTTTTTTTACGATTCTGTCCCCCATCCCACTGAGGGAGTGAGCAAATGTGTCTGTGGTGTTCAGCTGCTGCCACATGAAACCACAACAGCACACATAGTGAATAGTGTATCACAAGGTACGACATGACATCTTGGCTCAGGCACCCATACTAACTGCCTACAGGCTGCTGGTGCAATACAAATGCTTCATTATAATATAGAGAACAATACATTGGTGACATGATTACAGATGAGATCCACTATTCACCCAAAGCGCTACCATAACTGTTGCTGGATCAATATCTTATATTATATTGATACCGTTTAAAAGTAATTTCTACAGGTTTTTCACAAAGACAATTCCAACACTGGAACCTGCTGGTTGAAAACATACCAAACATAGTGACTTTCAATATAAAGATCAACTGTTTTGCATCTGCATAGTGATTCTGTTGCTTGGACATAGGATAAGAGTGTAATCAAGGTTGGACACCACTGTGGTTGTATTTTGCTCTTGGGTTCATCTCCTTGGTCAGATTTCCATTTTATTACGTTTTTAAGCTAAGCAAAGATACTTTGCATGTCTCTTTGGAAATGTTTTATACACATACGTCTATTTGGTACAAGAAATATGTATGTACCCCACTAAAGTAGAGTATATAAAAGGACTGTTAATGTTGATAGAGTGTTTGCTGTCACTGTAAAGTTCTCTGAAAATCTAGTGGTAGAAGCAGTCAAATTAAATATCAAGTTGAATCAGTTTACCAAAACAGATCATCAGCTGAGGCTTTGCTGTAAATTTTGACTTGTCATTTTCAATACAGGGCATTTGCCGTATCTGTGTTTGTGTTACTACATCAAATGGGGTGAGAACCATCTTGCAGACCTGAGGACATTTTTCAGTTTCGAAAATCTCTTCCTTTTTCCTATTCTCTAGACAATCCCATTCCCCTGCTGTTGAACGAATAGAGAACCGCTGGGTTTTGCTTGGAATAACATGGGCCGGCACCCCTCTGAGTCATGCAAAGGGGTGACTAAACTTGAAAAGTGCCAGAGTTCAAGCCCATGGCCTCATTAGTTTAGTGCAGATGCTGCCGTACATGCATCTGGGACAGATTCATCTTTTTGTAGAATAAAGCTTTAAAAACAGATCAGATAAATGAAGCTCCACAAGTGTCTCTTTCTCTTAATCTATTGTTAAAAGAGCCTAAAAATTAACTCAAATCTAAAAGTGGGATGAAACAAATTCCATCTTCATTAAACTTTAAGGAAGCTGGTCTTCCTTTAAGGATACAGTATATGTTATGGGAGACTGCAAGCCTGCAGGCCCACCAACCCAGCTGAACAATGACACACATACAAGACAAAGTGAATGATGCCTTATGATTTTGGCTTTTGTATTTTTCATATACTTGTAACCCTGCAATTCTTAGTGTGTAACTCTAAAGCCCATGTAAAGGTGTTAGCTACTGCTTCTAGACAAAACAATCCGTCTTCAGGCCTGGACTTCAAGGACACCTTACTGCTTCAGGCCCAAGATCTGTAAATAACCGTTGATGAAGGGGGGAAAACCTGGGGGGAATTACTTCATTACCTGCAGCTGTAATTGGAAGAGCTAGCCCCAATATGCTAATGGACCAAACTTATAAAAGTATGGACAACTCATGACCAGTGGTCCATCTTGGGTGGTCTATCTTGAGGAGAGGACCTCAGGGGGTCCACTTGGGGTGTAGGTGCCCCCCCCCGAGCGAGCTTTGACTGCCCTGGATGTACCTGAAGGCCTTCAAATAAATACTTCTTTTAATCTTTTAATCTTTGTCAAGTCTCTCTCTTTTAGGTAGTCCCGATAAGGCATCATATAATCTGTGTCTGGGCAAACTGGGGGAAATGGAAAGGGAAATGGAAATGGAAAGGGAGAGAGAGGGAGAGGGACAGGAAGAGGAAAAAGGAGAGGGAGAGGAAAGGGAGAGGGACAGGGATAAGGAAGGGAAGGTAAGAGAAGGGAAGGGAAGGAAAAAGGACAAATATGCTTATGATCATAAAACTGTAAGTGAAACTTATGCTTCTATTACATTTGTCAGAATGCTGTTTTTAAAGTGAAAGCATTGATGGATGGCACCTGATTACTCTTGGTGTTCTATTTAGAAAACAATTTTAGAAGGTAGCAAAGGGGGTTTTTACTTTTCAAAATACCCCAAACAGATTTCAGTGAAAAAACCCCAATCGTTATTTTTTCAATGTTTCAAGACTGTTCTTTTAAATAAATAGTCCATTGTGTTATATTGCTATTTTTCATTTGTCTCTCCCTGCCTTCTTTCTCCTTCCTCTTTTGCCACGTCTACATTATTTTTCCTGACTTTTTTATGATAATGGTCATCATATCCAGTTTCTAATGACAAAATAAACAATGAGAAAGTAAAATGAAAATGAACAAAAAAAAACTATAAGCAAAAACTGAAATATTGTTTCAGAATTTTAGTGAAAATTTCCAGAATAAATAAATAAAAAAATAAATAATTTGAAAATTAGCAATTAATATTTCTAAATAAATACAAAACATCATACTGCCTTTTTAAAAAATTTATTTTCTGTTTCTTTCCTCATGCGACTGTCAAAGAAGAGGAAGGGCAACAGAATTAAAGATTAACAGAATAACAGTTGGTCCTCTACCATCCAGTTAGACATATGATCTTGGCAATCAGCTTCTCACTGTCCACTGTGTAATATATTAAGACATATGATTTAAATGTGTATTTAGCTGTCCTATAAATAAGAAAGGTAGTGGTGGTGCTTTATTTTTGAGTTTGGTGACTATAGTTCTCAAACCTTAGGTTCAGTATAAGACCGCAAATTTCACAGTTCTGACTATGTGAAAGTGTGAAAATGAGCCAAAGTATATTTGGGGCTAGAATTGTCTTAAATTTTATGTTATTGACTGAATCATAACTGTAGCCAGTTTCACTTTGGACATGGCTTCAAACATAATTAAAAAAATATTTAGCACATTCTGATAAGGCTGTATAAGATTAGTGATTTCTGATAAGGCCATAGCGAATAGTGAATTCTGATAAGCCTATATCATATACTGCACTGTATCAGTGCAGTACAGATACCCACAAGTGACACAGCCCATGTGAATGTGCTTTTTAAGCTAGTCAGAATTGTTTCTCAACAGTCTTCCTGTTATGACCAGATTCCTTCTTCTTTCTGTGCTAATTCTCTTACCATGACACTATCTCCTTCAAAATGTGGTCTTGAACTCTCCAAAAATGGAATTATCCAGGTCCTGTCATTTTACCTCTAGTACTCCTTCTGTCCAAGTTTGTTGTTTCTGCCTGCAGATGGCCAGAATTGTGACCTGCAATTTACCTAATGCATCCTAAAATTTATCTGACACATGCTAAGAACGTAATTGTTTTTTCACAATCACATCAATTTGATTACTGGTAGGCATGATGTCTATGGTCGACACAGTTACTTTTCCTCTTCCTTCTCTTGTTTTTCATTTGGTGATGTATCAGCTTGATATCAAAAGCTGGTCTCTGTAAAAATGAAGTGTGAAGCAAGCTAAAACCTACTTGGTTCTTACATGCATAAAAGTGATGGTCAGTGAAAGTGGACTCCAGGCTGAGAGGATTGGATATGATCCAGGTTCCAAGTTTAGACTTAATCTGAAATATACGGCCTTCATCCAATGACTCATCTCTTATCATTTAGTAGACATTACAACAAGGCAGGTCTTTAGGTGTTTCTTAATATTCCATATATCCTTGTCATGTCATACCAGAGTATTTAATGGAGAGAAGGAATGAAAATAGTTCAAATACTCTTGGTAAAATAAGAGTGTTCAATTTAGATTTCTAAAGCTTTGAGGAGTGCTGTATAAGAAGTCATTTACCTGAATACCTCTTTTGGTGAGCTGGTTCTCTAAGAAGGCATTGCTGTAGCAACTACAGAATCAATTGCAAATACATTGTGAAATATATTTTTTTTTCTGTCTAGAAATGTAGCCTGGAGAGTAAGAATTTCACCATATCTTGTAGCCCAATAAAACTTGTTTGTGCCAGGCTTCCAAAAATTCCAGAGAAATGGCTGCTGCTCATTTCAGTTTGGCACTGAATTAGCTGTACAGGCTCTATATTTAAAAAAGAGGATTACATATAGAGAAATTACAAACCCAATGTGTCCTGAATCCATGGGTAATAACATGCATTCATAGGTCTAGTTTTGTGTATGGATTGCAGAGACTGGTGATCATACTTCTGCCAAACTTCATTAATGACGAATTTTTCATTACTGGCATTAATGACAGTAGCTCAGTTGGTCAGAGCATGGTGCTAATAGTGCCAGGATTGTGCATTTGATCCCTGTATGGGCCATTTACTTAAGAGTTGGACTCGATGATCTTTGTGGGTCCCTTCCAACTAAGAATATTGTGTGAAATCAATAACAGTTTTGATGGGATAATAGATGGGAGTCCATATTTCCAATTCTGATCCAGCCAAGTCATCAGGCAAGGAAGCTAGCAAGAACCACTGAGTAAGTAAAAAGCCTGCATTAACTGAGGTGGCCCCAGCACGATTACAGCAGGAAATGGGATTACTATTTATGTTTAACATACCTGCTTTACTGGAAACTTGGAAGACCACCTTATTTCTTCTTCCTGAAAGACTGCATTCTTTTTATACTGTTCTGTCAGTAACTGAATTAAATTCAGTAATTGCTTTACTTGCCTTACCTGAACTGTGGCAAGGAACAACCACATTACCTCTGTAGGCCAGTTAGATGCTTTTGTTTAACAGACATTTCATGCTAGAATGTTCTTCCATTGGTAGTGCATGTACCTATTTTTCAAACATAAGGGAAAGTCTGTTTGGATAATCTCTGCAAAGACCTCATATTAAGAAAGTGGTTGAAGGAATGACACATTTATTGGCCAGTGACTGTTTTCTTCGCGAGTTCTCTAAATAGATAATGTATTTCTTTCTCTCTTGAATACAAAATATAAATGGTCATGTTTCATCACCATTAATTCTCCATATTGCCCTACAAGAAGTCTTTTTCCTTTTTTCTTTTTAGTGAAACATAGCCACTGAAAAAAAATCATGCTGTTGGCTAGTACTTGACCTCTGCTATAGGATAAGTTCCAGTAGCAAATGGCTCTCAATATTGTCATGATGAGGAACAGTTACTGCAACTGGACTTGAGAAGTAGGTTTTGTTAGATTAAATAAATGGGCAGCAAGTTCTAGTTTATTAATCTCATTTATGTTTATTTACAAAAGTATAATTCCTGTTAATATGCTTGTAGTTGAGATTCCTTGAAGAACAGCAGTAATATAACTGCTGTTTATGAGCTATATATCAGAGGGTGTTGCTCTAATATGCTCCTAGAACAGACTGTGTCCTAGTTTTCAGTAAATCTCAGATTTTCCCTTGAGAATTATAGCTATTGGTTCACTTCTTTCTCTGTGGAATCATTTACCAATCTTAAAACCTTCCACAAAACCATGAATAATACAACACTCACTGCCTTAGACCTTGTGTTGTCATTTACCCTGGTTCTAAGTGATTTAAAAAAAAAATTAGAACCCCTGTAAAGTGATGTTATCTGAGGTTTTAGTATATATATTTCTTAAGTGTCCTCTTCGCATAATTATCAATGATCAAGCAAGGTACACAGCAGTAGGAGGCAAGTCCCACTTTACTATGGAGCTTTTTAAACGTACTTTCTAGGGAGGGCAAAGTCTGCACAACTGACAGCATGATAAGGTATGGGCAAGTAATAATAGCACAGATATGATTTTCTAAACCAGTAAGGGATCATAAAGAAAACTCCATGGAGGAAAGACTGTAGAAGGAAAGAATTAGAAACCAATGTCAGGAAGTCAATCTGTGTGAATGCAGCTACAATCCTGGTTGTAATTATAACATCTCTGAAGAGCAGCCTTTTAACAGTTTTAGTCTTCTCAAGGGTATATGAAACGTGATGACAGGGAGTACTTTAGAGATACCTGCAAAAAATAAATAAAATGTGATTCAGCAGCAAAAATAAGACACTTTGAAATGGAGAGAAGAGGCATTATGAAAGTCCTAAGACCACAGGGAATGTTATACTGACATTCAAAGAAACCTGTACAGACATGGAAGACATGGCACCAAGAAACGAGGCTTAAAAAAGCATTTATCATTGGGGAAAATGAGAAAGCGAAGATTTTTATTTGCTGATGCACTGAAAGAAAGATAACAAGAACTGAAAGGAATAACCCTTCGTAAGGATAAAATAACAAATAAAGTAAAAACCTACTCCAGGAATTGCTTAAAATGCCTGTGTACAAAGATGCTTTATTTTACATTATTTTTTCTTCTACCATCGTTGTCCTCTCTTCTCAAAAAAAACCAAAATCCCCCAAACCAAACAAAATATTAGAAGAAATACTTTGTTAAAGATGAGGATGCAGGTATCCTCACATACTTAGGGACTTTGTGAGACATTCCCAAGTCTTCAGTTGAAAACTGGACCAGAAGAGGAACCAGTACTTGTAGTAGCTATGACTGAATGCTTTAAGGACCCAATGCTCCTTCCCACAATTGCCTAAGCTAGGAAGCTGTCAAAACAAGTGACAGAAGAATACGTAAGGACATATTTATGATCTCACACTGAGGAAACCGTGGACAATAGCAAGAGCTTTTAATGGCATAAACCATTTCATAGTACAGTACGTTTAATTCAGCATAGGTGAGTAGATTCACAAAAGGAAACTCAGCCCAGAACAGTCGTCTTTGTAAAAGGGGGAAAAAAATCAAAAATCAGCATTAAGAGACACCTATCCGCATCTATTTTCTAAACAATGAGAAAACATCAAGGAAATCAGGTGAACCGATATCAAAAATGAGACAAAGAGGAAGGAGTCTTCCTGTGCCCTAGGTTGCAAGCTCAATGGTGGTATGTTGCCATGAGAAGAACATGGAGAAAATAATCATTTAAGAAAATGAGAGAACACTCAAAAAAAAGAAGCTGAAGATCAGGTCTCATATGCACAAATAAGTAGGTCTGATTTAGATAAGTGCCATATGAAATATGAACCAACAGAACAGTAAGTACTGCAGTAGAACCTAAGCCCTGTGAGGTACTCACAGACTCAAGATACAGAAACACAAAGACCCCATAGGCTGACAGCAGTTAATTAAGATCCGGCTACCACTGAGAAAGGATAAATGATAACCTCTAGGAGATAATGGGGTTTATTTAGGAACCAAGGGTATAACAGCTTTTTCCCTACCTGCTTATCTCTTACACTTGGTCCCCCAACAGTGCTCACAGTAGGCCTCCCCTTCCCTGCACATTTCTCCTGGTCTAGGAATACTGGACACAATGTCATGTTGGGTAACTTTACTCCAGTCAGAATCTTTGCCTTCTTTCCAAAACTGATTTTTGTTTCCAATACCACTTCTTTCCAGGAACTATTTTTTTTAGGCCCAAACCCTCAGTTTCCCCAATCTAAGTAGTCTATATTGAGAAGCCCAACATATGATCACCCTCCTAATTGTCAATTTTATCTCATGTTCTTTTATTATTTGGAGGCTTCAGGTTGTGGCACTTTTGTTTACTCTAAGTTTTATCAAAATTTAATTGCAGCCTATACCGGTTGAAGATAGGAAATATCAGGCTTCTTGTTCTGCTCAATAGTTCATTTACCCACACACATAGTCCACATTATGAACAGTTCTGTTAGCATTTGCAATTTAAGATAGTTTGTCACCTACAAAGTACACACAATCAGATTTAAGGTGATAAGCATCAGCCATAAGCCTGATCTCATGAAGAGAAAAATTTAACAATATGTAGAAGATTAAAGGGGTAGTACTCAAAAGAAAGAAGACAGGAGTAGTAATGAAATAAGGCATCTGCTGTTAGATGAATTGTATTGAAGTGCAATACTGGGTTGGAAGCCAACAGACACATTTCTTGTTGGATAACCACCACATTTATAATGACAAAAACGAAACATGGTCTGCTGAAAAGACTATTTCTCTTGTCCTGACTATGTATTAACAATGTCTACTGCAAGGAAGCTGGCAAATACTCACAAAAGTGACCCAACAAATACTGCAAAAAAGATGGTTGTTACCTGGAAGAACAGAAATATTTGGAGGAGTCAGACTGTCTAGTATGCTATCCTTCTGTAAATAAATATTTTTTTTTTATTTTCAGAATAGCACTTTTTTCAGTGTTTTAATAATTCATCTGATATGTGAAACAATAAGAACTTGCTAATGGTGACATTTTCAATTTTCCCCAATTTGATGGTGAGATGTAACTAGGGTACTGTTAATGATATGTTGACATTTTGTCAAGGGTACATAAGTAATATGGATAGAGATTCTATTTTCTTCTGTATTTTAATAAAATTATTAAAATTATAGAGGTAGGCTTTTCTATTTTTGAAATTTCTGCAGATCTGATGTATCTCTTGCTGAATTCAGTATAGTCCTGGAAAAGGATAAAACCATTATAGTATGCTATGTGTGTATGCATTTATAGATGCTCATAATTTCATCTCATCAGAATATAATACTACTTATGTTTTGCATTTCTATCCTGCAAATCTAAAGCAATCTAAAGACCAAACATTTTATACTAAGAAAATTTGCCAATATAAATAGGAAGGATGTTTGGGTGAGCAATGGAGAGAAAGAGAGGAAGACAGAGAATGAGTTATTGTTGTTCTCAGACACAAAATAAGCACGCGAGTCGCAGTTATCAGGGTCCACCAGCCAGGGCAGAGGCCAAGGAAGAATGGAGGAAAAGAAGGGGCCGACCTCTGCCCTCGGTCTTTATTTATATGTTTTCAGAAAGTAGAGAGGATTGGAGGGAGAGAATACCACCTCCTACTGTCTACTGGTCAACAGAATTGTCTGTCATACAGACTACAGGAATTCAAAACATCGGGCCGATTAGCATAAACAAGAGCTATGTTTACAGAACAATGCATGGGAAACTATTCACAGAACTTAAAATACTGCACCACTAAAGAACTGCAAAATGCAGGGCTACAAGTTATCTTCAGTTTTTTTAACCAGTTTAACTGACAGAATAGTATATGGCTATTAGCAGTCTTCATGTGAGCTTTTATCTCTGGTCCCGTACCTCAAGGAGTGATAGCAGTGTAGCAGTTCTCATTAGTTTTGAAAATGAATTTTGTTTTATTCACTCAGTAACCTTACTGAGTGCCTGTCCCTGGCTTATTTCAGGTTTTACATTTCTTTTTTTCTGTTGTACATGACCCTCTCTCCTCATTTCTTCTGTTTGCCAGGATTTCAGTTGTACTAATCCCTCTGTAGCTGTCTAATATTACATTAATGGGAAAGGTGCTGTCAAGGTATAATAGCATAACAGACCTCAACTTTTTTTTTTTAACAATGTACACAATTTTTGAGAACATTGAAAAGCATCAGGCAGAGGTAATAACTCATCTCAGACACTTGTTGATGATGAAATTTCTTTATTTCACACAGAAAATTACAGAAAGCCAATTAACCTGACATGAAGATAGACGAGATAGGAGTAACAGTAAGTCTGGGACTCTCATTGAGAACTCCAACAGAGAGTTTGGTGTCTGCTTGTAACACTGCATTTTGGCAAGGAATAACATGATTATAGACATTTTAGTCTGTCTTCAAGAGACAGACTAAAAATGGATGAACATAAATAAGACATTATTAAAAATATGAACACAATAAGGCACAATAAAATTTTGTAGATTTTATAGATTTGATTTGAATATTTAAAAGGGGCCAGAATAAAATTATAGAGGATGATACTGAACTTGATTAAACTTTTTGTGTTCAAAATTATTTAAAATTATTTTGTAAAGGATGACCTCCCACATAATTCTCCTGAGTTTCGCTCATACACTCAGTTAAACACATGATGTATTTTTATAAGACTGGGTAACTTCTTGTTCCAATTCAGGCATTTGGTGTTTCAATCCCTCCCTTAACTCCTAAGTCACTCCATAGGTTTTTATTATTCAGACCAGAAAGATTGATATTTATAGATGTCTGAATCATGAATATGAATAGGCCTGGACTATAGCTTAAGCCTATAATAAAAGCATACCCACATTTTTACTTTGGTGGAAGTTCAGAAGAGGTATTATATCTGTTCCCTAAACAGATGTCTGACATTTCCCCAAAATTTTTCTTAGGTTTGTCATCCATTCAGATGGCTTCTGCTACCTTCTTCTTGCTTAGGTGCTTAACCAACCATGATTATAATTTTCACAGTTTCAGTTTGAATTAAACCTTTATCAAACGCCTTCCACATTTACTGGATAATTTCAGGAAGGAAGAAGGAAGGCAAGAAAGCAGACAGAGTCACTGGCCTCTAAGGAGGTGTTTTGCCACTGATTGTCCCCCTTCAAGCCTGATGTTCAGACAGTTCTCAGACTGCCATACTGTTTACTCACCCAGCCCATACTTGATCATTTTCTCTATGAGGATCTTCTGGAAGACAGTGTCCAAAGCCTTAATGAATTCCAGGCAGACAATATCCTCTGCTTCCCCCTCATTTGCCAGGCCAGTCGTTTCACTGTAGTTTATCAGGTTGTTCAGGTATGATTTTCCCTTGATGAGTCCCTAATGACTTTCTTGTTCTGCATGTGTCTGGAAGTCTTCCAGGTTTAGTTGCTCTACCAACTTCCCAGGAAATGATGTGAGATTGACGGGCTTGTAGTTCTCTGCAAACTTCTTCTCACCCTTCTTCATGGTAGGTGTGACATTTGCTTTCCTCTGGTCCTCAGACGGCTCTCCCAGTCACCATAATCATTCAAAGATTATTGAGAATGGTCTCAATAAGTTATATGAATCAGATCCCTCAGAACTAGTGGTGCGGTCCACCAGGATCCATGGACTTATATAAATCCAGTTTGTTTAAGTAGTCCCTGTCCTCATCCTCTTCCACCATGGGTCAGTCCTTCTTGCTTCAGAATTTTCACATGATCTCTGGGGCTTGCTAGTAAAGGTTGAGGTAAAGAATGGATCTGGAACCTCAGCCTTCTCCAAGTCCTGTGTCACCAGGTCCCTTACCCGTTCAGCAGCAGGCCCACATCATCCCTAGTCTTCCTTTTGTCATGTATGCAATTATGGAATACTTTCTTGTCTTTCACTTTACTGGACAGATTCAATTCCATTTGACTTGACTTTGCAAACTTCATCCCTGCCTGTTCAGGCAGCATCTCTCTATTATTTCCAGGATACTTGTTCCCAATTTTACCTTCTGTATACTTCCTTTCTGTGTTTCAGTTTGTCCAGGAGCTCCTTGCTCTTCCATGCAGACCACCTGTCATTTTTTACCTGACTTCCTAATTGGTGGGGTGGACTACTCTTGAGCTTGTGGGTGATCCGTGAACATTAACCAGTTTTCTTGGATCCCTCTTCCCTACAGGGCCTTTTTCCATGGGACTTTTTCAAGCAGATCTTTGAAGTGACCAAAGTCTGCTCTCCTGCAGTCCAGTGCTGTGATCTTGTGGTTTTGCCCTGCTCCCTCATCACAGGATGCTGAACCCCTGACTCTCACAGTCACTGCAGCTGAGGCTGCCTTCACCCTCCTCGTCACCAACGAGTTCTTCCTTGTGTGTGAGTCTGAGTATGTTGTGGGTTAACTGTGCTGAGAAGTCAGCCCCACACAGCCACTCACTCCCTCTCTCCAGTGGGAATGGGGGAGAGAATTTGAAGTGTGAAAGTGAGGAAATTCATATGTTGAAATAAAGACAATGTAATAGGTAAAGCAAAGCTATACAAGCAAGCAAAAGTAAACGAAGTAAAAAGGTAAACAAGCAAGGCAAAATAAGGAATTCATTTAGTACTCACCAATGGCAGGCAGATGTCTAACCATCTCTAGGAGAGCAGGGCTTCATTATGCTTAACAGTTGCTTTGAAGACAAACACTATCACTCCAAAGTGCCCCCTTTCTCCTTCTTTATGTCAGCTTTATTGCTGAAGACAATGCCAAGCTGTGGCACATCCCTTCAGTCACTGCTGAGGCAGTGAGAGAAACTGAGAAGGCCTTGATAGTGTGTAGGCACTGATCAGCAATAACTAAATCACTGGTGTGTTATCAACACTGTTTTGGTCACACATCCAAAACATAATACCATACAAACCACTGTGAAAAAAAATAACTCCCAGCCAAAATCTGTGCAGAATATTATCATGTCCATATGCTTATTTTGTACTTACCCATTGATCAGTGTAGTGGACTCCTACTGCACTTCTAATACACTATTTTAATGGAAACACACGAATACTTCCAGCTACAGTGAACAACATGTAAGTGAAGTGTCTGTGCAGGGCTTAGCACAGCAGTGCCTGAATTCTAACTGCTGTCTTTAGGTGCTGGATTAACAGAAAGTGAAACAATAATATCTTCCCCTAGTTTTTACCTTTTGTCCAATAAACACAAATTCTAGATCAGAGATTTATTTTGTAGAGGTGTTTTAAATTTTTTTTTTAATCACATTAGTGATTTTTGGGGATTACGGTGAAGCTGAATATCAAAGTGACAATAATCCATATGAAATCTATTGGCAAAGGATATGTGTTGCTGACAACAGTTACCATTTACAATGAATCACGATTTCAGAGGCAAACTTAAAACATTTTCATCAAATTTTTAATTCAAATATGGCACACTAACTTCCAAGTAAATGGCAGAACATAAAAAAAAAGGCGGGAAGGGGGAAAAGGAGGCTGGAAAAAACTAGTCAGCGAAAAATCAAGCCCACAATTTTCTTTACTGCCTTAATGATCATTGTTTCCATTGAAAATGGTCACATGCTGATCTACTGATGAGATGCATATTTTCCAAAAGATTTTCTACAGTTGTAAACAATAATGTCAAGCTCAGCAATGCCATGTTGCATGCAAACACGAAGTTAAAAATTCAACCTTAACACAAAAAATTATAACAAACAAATTGCAAAAGAGAAGAAGAAACCTGTTGCAAATGAGGGAAGTGGAATTTTAGAGCCAAAAGCAATAGCTTTGAATTGAATAGCATCTAGTTTATTTAATGTCAACAGTGCAAACTGACAAATTTATGGAATTAACAGAGACATCTTGGGATACTAATGGAACACTTGAACTGCATCCAAAATAGGACTTAATTATGCTATACTTAACTAGTTTAAAAAATAGTTTATTACAATGGAAATCATACCAGGGTATAAGGTGACAGCAAAATATTCTACAAATGTAAAGGCATATAAATTAAAAGAAATATACTATATTGGATATACACTCCTGCAAACATATTGGTGAAATTATAGGATCCCTAACATTCTACAGGTTTGTGTAGGTAAATACATGATTGGCACTATTCAGAATGTAGCCAGTATTTTTTAAGGTGCTTCAAAATGCTCATTAGCATCTAGAGTCTCACTTATGAAATAAGTCTCACTTATTCTAAATACATATACATTATGTCTGCCTTACACATTCACAATCTGCTCATGGCTAGCTTATCTCTTCTAGGATCAAGGAAACAATCACTCTAATAGAGACAATAAAAGCAGCATCTTATGGATAGATGTGCCTAAAAAGGTGAATTCCTGTGGTTTCAGCAGGCCCAATATTACAATATTTGGTCGTTTCATTTTGTCTAGAGTGAGAAGGCTTTTGGAATGTTAAAGGCTTTCTGTGGATAAAACCTGTAAAAGTGTATATGAAGTAAAGATTTTGACATTTTAGATGGAATGAAGTTCTTTGACTGCTGATTTTAAACTCTTCACCTTTCTCAATTGCAAAAGAAAGCCCTCTTGTTTCAAGCTGCAAAGCAACTCATAGCCAAGGATAAAATTTACCTTACAATGATTTTCTCTGTATTTGTTGACAGTAGTATTTCTTGGGATTTCTTTGAAATTTTCGACCATTATCTAGTCAAGGAATATTAAATTAGTTACTTCTAACTGATTTGATGTATCACTCTGGTATATCAGTACTTTCCAATGATTTTTTTTTGCACGCTTTTATCTTTTTTTGCACCTGATGTAAGTCAGTACCTGGAAGTTCGATTTTTAGGTGACTATAGTCTCACAGTGAATCCTTTCATTACTAAGCAGACCACAATATACTTTATATATCCCCATAAGCAAAGTTATACAGAATGTTGGCATTGTTTTCAAAAGCAGGGCTATATTCTTCTTTTTAGGCATCCTCATGAGGATTTTCTCACTGCTGGAACTCAGTTATCTCTTCTGGCAATATGACCTGGCAATAAAGCATAATAGAGCCTTCAGTGAAGTTGGTAAGGATAAAAATTTATTTAAATAGGGAAAATTGCTGGATTGATAGTCATCAATGCAGAGCCAGCTGTGAATATTTAGATTCAGGGCTTTTAAAATTGAATTTACACAAATCAATGCATGGAAATGTACCTTTTTTCTCAATACATCTTTAATTATATGCACATAGAAGGACATCTCCATCAATAAGGGACAGAGAGAAAACAGCTAATAGCTCAGTGACTAGGGCACTCACCTGCAAAGAACAACCGGATTCAAATCCTTGAAGTGACTCCCACAGAGCAGTAATTTAAAAGCTTAATCTCCCCATTCCTATGGGAGTGACCTAACTACAACACTCTTTATTATTCTAGGAGCCTCTATTCTGCTCAAGTGTTTTCTGCCTACTTTTATTTTTAAAATCCAACGTGGTCTGAAATATCTTTCTATGTGAAAGCTTAATTGAAACGAGGAGATTAAAAAAAAGAAAAAAAAGGATGTTTTGATTTGGTTTGGTTTCCCCACTGAGTTGGGATTTTGTGATGAGAAGCATTACACTGAAAAATGCCCATTTCTATAAAGAAAGCTGTCAACATCAATATAAAAAGCTATTAAAACTTCTACTTACAAAACATAAACACATAAAGGCTAAATCTAAATCTTCTTCCTGGGGATAATTTCTGAAAAAATGGAGAAGAATCAATTCCTGTAACTTTTAGCACTGTTTCTGTGTCCTGTTGATCTTCCATCTCCATCATAGCAAGTAAATGATTGGAATATATAGGTTAATGATTATTTTGATATTATGAGAAGCAAGAGAATATCTTTGCTTATGCTTTCTTATTTTCCCTCAAAAGTCACATAATCAAAATCAATATAATGGTTTGTGCTTTCAGTGATAGGATGTGTCAGTTAGTGAAAGAGTTTTGTTCCATTAAAGTAACTTATTTGGTTTCTGAGCTATCCTAAGCATCACTTAGATTGACATTATTACGGCAACAACAATCTACTTTTACTCGCCTCTTCAGGGAATAAACATTATTAGTTTTTAATTCCTACTCGTGGAACTTGTGATCTGGGTGGAAATAACTTGTCTGGCATTTGGTCTGCAGATATAAAGAGTATGAACATACACACATAAACCTATTAGTGTACCCAGTGTTAATGTTTTAAAACTTGTGATGGTGTGATAACATCACACTGTATTTTCTCTAGAGAGGGTGTTCTTGCCAAAAGCCAGCACTAGAAATGCTGTGATAAAACTGGAATGTAGTGCTGAGTGCTACAGAATGGTACAGCTGTGTAATTCTGTTCTCTTAGAAGCTCCTTGAAGTGCTGGTGACCTGGTGCATCTTGGCTCTTACCCTGGGCTAGCACCCAGAAATGCAATCTTAGGTCTGTATGCCTTTCAGTCTGTGTACCAGTCTCTCTGTTCTCCTAACAGGTTTTGACCTGTATGATCACTTTTAGTCATACTTTGAAGACAGGTAAAGTCTAAAATGACTTATGCTTTACATGCTATGAAAACGTGAGGAGGCGACAGGGAGTTGCACACAACTGAAACCACTGAGAAAAAAGTAGTCAGAATTCAGCCACCAAATATGCAGTTGGCCAATTAGCATATAGTTTAGACTAGAAATAGTCTACAGAAGGAACTGACAGAAGGAAGGTAATGTGTAGAGTTGGAGCTACTCTGGTGATAGGATCAAGAGAGAAAGAATTTATATCTGAATGAAAGTAAGTTTCACTGGTTTCATCCCACCTCTCCAGCAATTTGTTTCTGTGTGTGATGCAGCTGCCATAGGGATTGCAGTTGTTCCTGATAGATCTCCACTGCACTTTGGTGATCATTTCCTGGCTGGTTTTAAGCTTAACCACTGTATGAGTCACTGCTTTCAGTTTAACAATATAAATTTAACTATTTGGAGTAAAGGCAGGTCATGTTGTACCAATGCTTATATTGTGCAATATCTGACAGCAGGTTATAAACTATTCCTGATAAATAGTAGCCACTTCTGTTTCCCCACCCCTGAGTGAAGTAATGAAAGCTGTGTTCCGTTTTTCTTGCCTAGTCCTTCTCTATACCAAACCCACCAATTTGGAATTAACTTTGAACTCATTGACTTAAAAGTTTGTGAGAATGGAGAATTCTTGTCATTAAACTGTTAATATTCTAGAAGAAAAAATATGACAAATCTGTTTTTGATAGCCTTAAAGACCATAGTTAATTAATCTGCAAAATTTATCTATTGCTTGATGGCTTTTTTGGTCTATGATCTACAACATTCACAAGCAATAAATCTACCTTCCAGACAACATTAATTCATCTTCACTAAAAAAAGTAGAATGGTCTGCTAATGATCACTGAAGTTTACTAAGATTTTTTAGGATAATTCTTGATAAATTGCAGACTGATATTCTGCTAATGGTAATAATATTTCCATTTTTTAACTTTCAGATCTTAAAGACATGGTTTGGAAGGGAGATCCATACGTACCTCAGTGGGGTACATATGCTTCCTGGCTGACTTCTGGGAAGAGCCATGACTAGCTCCACCCTCTCTTTATCCCTAGGGTAATTCTGACTGATCTCATGATGTTATCGATGTTAAATATATTGTCCAAAGAAGGACTAGGAGGCCAGAGAGGTATCTTTAGGACTCTTTCTAGTCTAGGCTTGAAAATCAAGGACAGATAAAACTCACAGTTTAATTAATTTTTTTTTTTCCTTTCACATTAGGACCTAGGTATTTTATATGGCATTGCAGGAAATTGAAACTGGTCCCACAGGGGACCGGGGCTTCTGAGGTCTGTTTGCTTCTTCTTTTGTCAAAATATTCCTCCTTTAAAACCTTAAATTCTTCTTCAAGCCATTTCTCTGACTGTCTGTTGTCTATCATATCTTGCATAAATAATTTTTGTTCAGTTCTGAGATCTTTCTTTTCCAGCCCCACATTGCATCTCTCTCTTACTGCTGAAAATCTGGCCCCTCTTTCAATGTGACATTTCTTCACTGACCAAGAGCTGGTTTTTTTTTCCAAACAAAAGATTTTTGTACTTTGTTTCTTGCTACCTCTTGATGAGTAGGAAATGTTCCCATAATGCCACTTCATTATTCACCTCCAAAACATTGCTTAAAATTCTCCTTTTCCATGATGCCTACAAAAAATGTGACTGTGGTTAGACCACTGATGTGCCTAGATGCCAGACTGAGTGCAGTCTTATTTTCTTGAAGTTTCATACTGTCTGAAGTGTTGCAGGATGCCAGTAAAAATATTTAACTTCATCAAGCTTTTATATCAAGATGTAGTTTGTACAGTCTAAGTAAAAGAATGCTTTAGCTGTTAATTTAAACTGCATAACAGCTCTTTCTTTTGCTATGTTGTCCTTTTCAAACAAGATTGAATTCCATAATTTCTACAGTTTGGCATTTCCATTGACCTAATGATGAGAAAAAGCACTTATACAGCCCAGATATTTCATAGCTTTAGATCACATGGGAGGATTTCAATTTATGGTTGATAACTGCCTTTCAAATTGAAGTTCAACCAGAAAGAAAACAGAGATCCAAAAAGGATCCAAAAGGTCCATTGTTCCAAAAAGGATTATTTTAATAATTTATTTTCAAATAAACAAACAAGGATCCCTGCAATTTTCCATCCCGGTATTATGCAGGCAACATGGAAGACAAAGAGGTGATTCAATTTGTTATGGGAAAAGGCAGAATAAAATAACATTGGCTTACTGACAGCTTCACACACCAATTTCAAAAGATTTTGAGTTTAAAGAACAAAGCATAAATCTTCAAGCCCTAACATTTGTACTTTAACCTATGGTTCTGGACATTAAAAACCTGATGGATAATTTAACCCCCACAGAAGCAAACAGAAAAGCAAAATTCAAGAGGTTAAACTTAGTGCTATTATATGAAATCCACTACGACCATTCAGGTTTGCTACAGAGTTTCAAAATATTCATGAAAAGTTTCCATGAAGAAAACGTGATTCAGATGAACATACTGTAACATCACCCTCAGCAGTGTTTTATTCAGATGACAGTCAGTCTTTGACCTTTGACAAGATGCAATTATTGCAGGAAGTATCAAATACAGCATATAATTCTGAATTTCATGTATGTATAAAAATAAAGAATTTTGTGATAAGGATGAAGGTTATAATGGGAATGCAGAGTAAAGAGTCAGAGACATAGCAACAATGATTTAGATTGAAAACATCGGGGAGCTGACAACTGGGATAAACATCATGTTAATTTTGAGCTGAAAAAGAAAACAGACTTGCCAATCTCCAAACTATTGTTGGCTTACTATTATACAAGCCACTGAGCTTGCATATGACCACTGAGCCTGCAGTATTGAACTAGATGGTATTTGCTTCTATATTCTATACTCCTTTGCACAATCCACCAAATACATTCATTGGTAGCATTTGGAAGTGTTTAGTGACTTTTTCCCACAGACTTCCACTCTCTCCCTTAAGACTGAAATCGGTTTGTTTATTCCTCATGAGGAAAAGACTTTGAGTGTCACACACTTCATGGCCCCAGGGAACAGCAACAGCAGAGGCACCTGCAGAAAAAGCAGCAGAGGAAAAGAAGACAGAAACTTTCTCACAAAAGGAACATGACAGTCAAAAGAAGCAATGCACCCCTCATGGTAAGGGCAAGCCTAAAGTTTTATTGAAGTAGTTTTATTCTCCTTCAACTTTCACCTGAAGCATGTGTGGACTGCTTATATGAACAAAATTGATTAAATGTACAGGATGTGATGTCAAAATTACTAAATTATGTCTTCAACAGGTAATTGTAAGCTTAATCTCTAGGTTTTATTGAAATCACTTGAAACATGTTATGTGCATCCCTTGTCTAAAACCTTTTTAAGATTTAGAAACATTGTCCTTCTTTAAGGTGAATATTAAAATTGATACATTATTAACTTTTTTCTGAGATGAGGTCAAGCAAAAGGCTTAAATCACTAATGTTTTGTAGCTCTTTTTAATTTTTTAATATTTTGACTGGTTCTTTTCAGTTAAAACACATTTTAAAGATTAAAAGCCTTCTTTCTGTTTTAATTTAGTGTATTCTTTGACAAATGTTGTCCTGTTAAACTTGTAATTGCTAAACAGAAATATTATTTGCACTTTCTATTTGCCTTGGTAAGAACCCTTCCAGTGATCTTCCACTGTAAGTTGCTTTTGTCAGGCCTTCAGGAACTTTCAGGAACATTCTTATGAAAGATTTGCTTTGCCAGCCACTGGGGACATTGGGATAACTATATCTAGCTTTCTGCTTCAAATTTTCTGCTTCAAAAGCAGTAGGAGACATGAGAACAAAGGATGCCTAGGAAAAATAGTTGGGAGACTAATGGAAAGTTTCTGAGCAGATGGAATTTCGCTGCTCTGCCACCTGTTAATTTCCACATTGAAACAATTACCATGTGAATCATAGATTACATGATTTCTCTTTTGAATCACAAGATTAAGAAAATCAAACCAAAACCAAACCCAAAACCAAACCAAAAAAAACCCAAATGAAACCAAATCAGCAAATGAGATCCTTATTGCTTGATATTATATTTTTCAATTATTATTTTTATTCTTTGTATTTATATATTATTTGTATTTGGTGGATTGAAAACTGGCTGAACAGCAGATCCCAGACAGTTGTAATCAGCAGCACAGTGTCTAGTTGGAGACCTGTCAGTAGTGGTGCTCCAAGGTTCCATGCTGTTTAACTTATGCATCAAGGACTTGGATGAAGGGGCGGATGCCTCCTTAGCAAGTTTGCTGACGACACAAAGGTGGGAGGAGTGGTTGATACCCCAGATTGCTGTGAGCCCTTCAGAAGGACCTTGAACAGGTTGGAGAGATGGGCAGAGAAGAACCTTCTGAAATTCAAAAAAGGCAAATGCACCTGGGGAAGAATAATCCCAGGAAGAATGCACCAGTACACGCTGGGGCCTGACCTGCTAGAAAGCAGCCTTGTGGAGAAGAAACTGGGGTCCTCGTGGAAAACAAACTGTCCACAAACCAGCATTGTGCTTGTGTGGCCAAGAAGGTCAAAGGAGTCCTGGGATGCGTTAGGAAGAGCATTGCCAGCAGGTCAAGGGAGGTGATCCTGCTCCGCTGCTGAGCCATGGTGAGGGACATCTGAAGTGCTGTGACCAGTTTTGGGCTGATCAGTGAAAAAGAGACATGGAGCTCCTGGAGCAGGTCCAGTGGAGGGTGACAAAGATGATTAAGGGATTGGAGTACCTTCCTTAGAGGACAGGCTGACAGAACTGGGCCTGTTCAGTCTTGAGAAGAGACATTGGAGAGGGGATCTCATCAATGTCTATCAGTATCTGAAGCAAGGACATCAAGAGGATGTAGCCAGGCTCTTCTTGGTGGTGCCAAGCAACAAGACAATGCACAGGAAATTCCTCCTCAATATGAGGAAGAACTTCTTTACTGTGCAGTGGCTGTGCACTGGAACAGATTTCCCAGAAAGTTTGTGGAATCTCCCTCTCTGGAGATATTCAAGATCCATCTGGACACAATCCTGTGCCATGTGCTCTAGGATGACCCTGCATTAGCAGGGAGGTTGGACCTGATGACCCACTGTGGTCCCGTCCAACCTTACCCATTCTGTGATTCTGTGATTCTGCCATGAAAATTTATGTAAGTAAAGATCTCAGCCTGTAAGAAAAAACAGAGCAGATATTACTGACTCATTTACACGATTTTACTTTTCAAATACAGTTTCTAACTAATAGAATAATATATATATGAAGTTAGAAGTTCTGCCAGCACAGAGCATTTTTGTAACCTCACAAGGGTTGAAACTAGAAAATGAGTAAAGCTGTTTACAAGTCAGAGGATCAGAAGACTCCTTAGTATGTGAGGCAACTTCCAACTCAGTATATTAATGATAATTGGCTCTTACTGAATGGAAAATGAGGAAGCTTGTAACATACTCAATGAAGCTGATCATTGCAGATGAGGGATAAGGTTTGTTTTTGTCAGTGGGTTTGTTTTTTTTAATCTTGCTTGAACTGAACAGTTTAATGTGACAAGATTTTATGCATGACCTCTGTGGCTTAGAAATAATGTAGACAAAATACTTCCTCAGAGTTAGGGAACTAAAACCAGTTGTGATTCTAAGAATGGACTTGCACAGTACTGGTCTTTTTGCCAAAATATCATCAGGCTATTTCAAATAATAAACAGTTTGGAAATGTCATAATGAAGAGGGAGATTACCTGAGTGGACTGTGAATGAACACTCTGGTAGAACACAAAAGAGAAGGGAAGACTTAGAGCAGTTGCTTGCAGGGGCAGGGCTGGCTTCAGTGCAGTCACCTGCACAGTAAACTTCTTCCTTGTTTTCAGGAGGAACGTCCTGTGCATTGTCCTGTTGCTTGCCAACAGAGCAATGTCCTTTGAATGCTGTGGTTTCCATGCCCTAGATTATCCTCAGATGTATAATCAGTCACTGGGCTGGTCACTTCTCAATTATGACACCTTGCAAATGTGATTAAGAGTTAGAGAATTAGAAATGCAGTAAAGTTTCAAAAAAAAAAAAAAAAAGTCTTTCTGAGAATTGTTCCTACCCTGCAGTTACAATAACTATGACTACCAAACTGTGGAACACAAACAAAGCTATAAGATTATTTCCATTCACACTGCAACAATGACATCAATGATACTGGAATAATATAACAGCAAAAAGTGTGACTATAACTAGGCATTTAACTGTGTTGGACCAGCAATAAATACAACATAATAGAGTTGGTAAACTTGGGTAAATATAATCCCAGACATATTAAAGGCAGGAAAGGTAATCACTGTTAGTACACAACTGCTATTCTCAAGTTGGTTTTGAGTTATTTACATCTTCAAACATTGTTATCATAGCTTGTTTCTGAACTACATGATAAATGTTACCTGGTATTGTAAAAAGCAAATGCCCTCAGATTAACTCCAAATAGCTCCAAATCAGCTCTCTGCTGATCAGTGATCTATTTTGTGGCTAATTATCCTTGCATCATTTGTAGACCATTTCTTAAGGATATGAGTCAAATAGTTTTCATATCATGACACTAGGGTCTAGATTATAATACTTGACAATTTTCAGAGTAGATAGGAAAAAACAGGATACTATAAGATTTTACATTTAAATTTCATTTCCTTTGTGACAGGAAAAGAGAACACGACAATAAGAGAATAGGCAGTAGTTTCTTTCCATTGGCTACTCAAGTAATCTGTGATCCAAAAAGCCAATTTCTTGCTCTGTAGGAGCTACTCATGTTGTGCCTCTGAGAAGTCATGAAATCATGGCTGTTTTTTTGATAATGCAATTCTATATGGAGGCTGCAGCAACAGCCTTCAGCCTCTTTCTTCAGGCCTTGCAATCTCACGAGCAGAATTTACCACTTCTGTTGCTCTCTTCATCTCTTTCTTTTCTGCTTAGCTAGAGAAGATCCTACTCCTGCTTTCTATATCTGGTCTCCTTATGTTAGGCAGAAAGTGAAGGTATCGTGAATAAAGGGCTACTTCCAAGGGAGAGAGTGGATCTTGGAAAGAAAACTCTGTGTAAGTTAAAATCCTGTTTCCAAATGAAACAGGGGTACTGGAGGAGGCAATATTAAAGTAAACTGGGGAAGAATGACAGTTCCTAATAATTTGAATAACTTTGAATTTTTTTTGCAGACCCTTAAAGTGCTACAAAATTCTACGTCTACCTTTTCCTTGAAACACCTTTTCCTGTTTCCTAGTTTTGCCTCACCTTCCCAGAAGCCAAAATGACTCCTCTCACCTTTCTATCAGGGCTCCTGATTTATGTATTAATCCTCAAAAGCCTACTGTTCTCCCTCTCTTTCAGTCTTTGCTCTATTATTTTCACAAATTTCAATTTTGTCTGTATTTCTGAGAAGCTGAGAACTCTGATCCTGGAGCAGCTTCCAAAGTCCTGGAAGATTCAGAAAGATTTATAAGAACATATCTGTACCTCAGAGATGTTACCTGGAAGTTATTTTTAACTGCAGTAACTGCAGGGATCCAGCATTCATCATTCTTTTGCCCCAGGAGATATAGCCACGTTTAAATCCTGCAAGTATTACACAACAAGGTCTTGATTCATGAGTGTCTTTCAGGACCTATTACACTAATAGTTATTGTCATGACCTTGCCAGTCAGGGCTGCTTTGGCTAAGATCATGTTATACCTTAAGTGAATTAGGTTGTACCTGAGGTCTTTGCCAGATATCTCAAGGCCATGACAGTCAGCTGAACAGGGCCAGAAATTCTAGGCTTAGAATAAGGCTACACTGGTCTGTCAAAAAAAATGTCAGAGGTACTCTATGTACTATGCATGAGGAACACTATATGTTGTTCTAAAAGAAAACAAATGGATAACATTACATAAAATGAGTCATGAAATCTGTTAAAAATCAACTGATTAGTGCTTAATGGGATGAAACAGCAAAATTTAAACAGAAGAAATGAATAAAATTTGAGGCTAGCAGTCACAGGGTTTGGTAAGTACTTATTCTGTACACAGTGAGAAGAGAGTGTATAACCCCATTTCTGGACATAATTCCACTGTAGCAACTGGATACAACAGAGCAATCTGTGCACCTAAAGTGTTTAGCACAAACAAAGAAAGCATTTTAAAGCATACCAAATTTAGACCTCATTCATCAAGAGTCATATCTCTGCTTCTGTTTCAGCATGGGTACTTTATAGCATGCACACTCCAATTCTTGTGTAAATTTTGATTTGGTTTGTGAATTCACATGCTCCCTGCCATTGAAAAACTTGCAAGAGAGAACAAAACCAAGTGATGTTTTACTGCATTATACCTGTGAGGCATAACTTTTCTAAACCACAGCTATTCAAGGAAAGTAGAAATTCAGAAGGAAAGACTACTTAAAAATACCCCTTGGAGTTCTAGTAAGGGAGGAGGACATGAAATGGCAACTAAAATAATTATAGGGTCTATTATGTTAATAGAGGCATCAGATGAATGGAACAGAAAGAGGAAAGCTGCATTCCATATTACCAAAGACTGACCATATCTACACTAGTACTTTCATTCTGCCCTCATACTTAACTAAAAACAAAACAAACACAAAAAATTTAAAAATATTCCATCAGGAAAATAGCTGCAAGAAGACAGAGGTCTGTAGAGACTAAGCTGTGAGGAAAGATTTAAAGTGATTCATTTGGTAGACATAAAGAGCCAGATACTCATCTGGTTCAAATCAGCATGGCTTTAGTGAGGATTTGGTCTAAGCAATATAGATATTTGCCAAATGTGTACAAAAAGAGAAGGTATAGTGTGGAGGGATGTATATAATAGCAATAGGATCAAATTAATTAAACATGTATAGTTTGGATATTAGGAAAACTTTCAACAGTATAATATGTATGGGTTTAGGAATGTGTCTCCTGAAGGAAATGAAATAATTATTTTGGGAGCTATTTCATATGAGACAGACATCAAGAACTAAATGTATATCATGGAAAACTGTCCAACATTAGCTAAAATGAGTTAGCTATGTTCTCTCTATTATCTACTCACTGTGATTTTCTGAAATATTTGCAATCTGTGTGCTTGTAAGATTGGTGGCATACTAGAAAGACATCTGGACTTTTTTTATATAATATTTGAGATATAGCTGAGCTAAAATAGAAAGAAGCAATGAGAAAAAAGGGAGGCTGTGACTAATGGGTAAGGCTGTTTATGGGCAGAATTGGAGTTGCAGAAATGCTTCAAAATTGTTCTTTTAAACATCCTCGTCCTTATTTTGTTTATTGTACAGGCAATTCAGATATGTAAGGAGGTGATTAAAGCGAGGCAGCAATATGGGGCCTTCAAGATATACTTGATGATGTTTCAATAGCATCTAGACAGAGCTGATAAAAACTATGGACTATGTAAAATAGTCCTGTGGAATGGGTGGAACAACCTTCAGCAATAAAGAATTACTACATGAGCCACCCTTATCTCCCATTGGAAATTTTAACACTATGCCTTGCAATTTCTCCTAGTGGTAACAGTTTTCTGGTAACCCAAATAGGTTATCATCTATGTTGTTACGCTGATGTGTCTTCCAATTTTTGGCTTGAAAACTAAAAAGCCCCCACTCTCACTCCAATGAGAGAAAATAGGTGAAGCCATAGGAGTGCCTTTTTACAAATCAGACTGGACACACAACACAGGGCAGAGCCTCCCTAGGTCACCATGGTTTAACTACACTGAGGTCAGTAATGCTTGCATACACATAAGCAGAGATTTTGGCCCTGTGACTTGAAATTTTTGCTGCTATGACTTCTGTCATCTCTCCATACTCTGGATTACCCTGTAAAGAGATACTTGATTTTCAGAAGTATTTGTATGACACTTAGGGATCTCTTATTTCTGGCTGTAGCACTCAGAGGAGAACTGGTGTTTTATAAGGGGCAAACAAGAACATGGTCACATGCTTAATGTTCTTGCCAATTTTATTAAATCCAAATTTTAAATTCACATAATTGGGCTGGTTTTTATGTACGGAAGAGACTTCGTGTCATTCCCTGCTTCATGTTCAGTTTTAGTCAGCACCCTCTAAGTGGTGTTTTCTGTGATGCTGTGGGATTCCTTTGCTTTGACTTTCATACTGTTAATTTTGAGCTGACATTTTGTGTTACTCTTTACTATCACTATTGGAAAGAATAACAAGATCAGCATTTGGACTTGATAAAGTATTTCCCTTATCATGCATAATTAAAAAGCATATTGTTTTATGTTTCGCATATTCTATCTAGATGTCACTATTTTAACACCTAGAGAAATTGTGCTTTGTTTCAGTAAATCAGTTTCCAATTAAAAAAACCCAGGAAGAATCTGAATAAGTGGATCAACGTTATCAACATGAGTAAATATGAACTGATACACTGAATCTCATTTTGATCCTGAACTGAAGGGTCTGTAGTGGCATAATTTGAGTAATTTCAATGCTGTTACACCTAATTATATCAAAGTATGTGGGATCAAGAATCAGCCTAGTGAGATTTTTGTTTTCCCTTTTATTCCCCTTGAAGGATGAAGTATGAAACAGGAGGATGAAGTATGAAACACCTCCTTGAACGGCTTTTATTTAGTCAACTTCTCTAGGAATTTCCCTTGAAAGGGAATGCTAGAGAGTGGGTTGTAAAGATAGTTTATATACTGTCAAGATAATGTTTCTTGAGTAAAGCCCAGATCATAGTATATGTGATACTTGCCAGCTGCTTACCTCCTCTTAAGGAGGCATGAATTCTCCTGATATAGTGTCCAATGTTCCCTTGTGGTTTTTTGCCAGCCATGAAATTCATAAGTCTAATCTGCCAATTGTATACACTTGCAAATCAGATGGAATTAACTATGCTTTGAAACAAGCATATAGTTTGCACAGGAAAGATGACACTGTGCCTGTTCTTCCTTTATTATTAGTTCTTCAGTCCATCCAAGCCTGCTGACTCTTCTAAACACACTGAAAATGTTGTGTGGCAAGGAAACTTTGAAAATACATGTCAGTCAGGAATGACCTGGGATTTCACTGAACAGACCATTGCTATATTTGGGATTCCCACAGGTACTATGGGAAACAGGAGGAGAGATCACTTTAACCCTATTTGTCTCTTAGATACATCATTAATCTCCCCTATATGCCTGGATCATGAAAATTTGCAAAAATTATAATAAAGTTCTAAAAAAGAAGGGCTATTCATTTATTTAAAGGTTATCAATTAGATTCAAAATCTTTGTTTTAGATTTTTCTTTATTTCAGCCCTATTCTTTAATTTTATGACTAAAAGTGGGGTAAAAAAATAGTCAAGATATAAAGGACAAGAGCAGAAGAAAACAACACATAAATTGAAGTTGATCACAAGCTTTCATGTATCGTTTTCTTAAAAAAAGTCAAGAATGTAGAAATTCACCTCAGAGATTTTGTTCCTTCCATTTTAATGTATAAATTTTGGAAACAGCACATCTCCCCCTGAACATTAATTTAACCAATATAGGACTTACAGGTTTTGAATTTCAGGAATTATTTATTGATTGAATAAATAAGAAATAGTCAAAATGAGCAGCTGATTTTCTCAGGAAAAGAAGGGGGCAAGGAAATGTTGTACTTTTTTAGCTAAATTAATGCCATGATTTGTAGTCTGAGATGAAATTTAGAGTTAGAAGACATCTTTTTCTTGCTATTCCTGTAATACCTGATTTCCTCAAATTAATTTGGTTATTTGGAACAACGTTGTACATAGTGACTAAAACTAATTGTAATTCCTCTTTGACTATTAAAATGTCAAACTGCATCTCTGTATTGCAAGGGAGTGTTTATTACTGGTTAAACTTTGAGGTACAATTGGTGAATAATATATACTTCAAAGATGCTCATGGGCCAGGAAGCCTTTCAGAAAGAATGTCTATTGCTCAAGGTATAATTGTCTTCTTTCAGGGTAACTTGTTTTTTAATTTCAAATAAGTACTTCAAAGAGATTCAAAGTGGGCTATCAATCCTTTGAAGCTGTCAAGAGGTAATGATTTAGGATTTCCATTTCAAAGAATTTTACATCTCAGATAAAATGGAACAATTCCATTGAAAACCAGAAGATGCAGGCCTGAAATGACAACAAGACAGCTTTCAAAAGATCAGCTAACAGAAGTGACATGTTTTTATTGTTCCTTGGTGAGTATTTTGACCTATATATGCCTGGATTATCTGAATCTATGGGTTTGTTACTAAGTAAACTCAACTGCTCTCTAGAGGTAAGGCTAAATAAAATTATCTCTGCTGGGTCCTTAACACAAACTGTTACCTTTGAATATTATGTTTGGCATATATTGTTTGAAAAACAAGAAATGTCAGATCAAGCAACCTATGTATTTGAAGATATATATAGACATATACTCCTTACACTACTTAATTAACTACTAAATAGTGAATAAATGACTGAGATTATGACAATTACTTTGATCATGCTTAATTCCAGGCAGATATTACGAGTGCCAATGACAGTGAAGTTGCTCTGGTCAGACTGCCTACTTCACCTGTGTCAAAGCTCTTAGGCATCAAGTTAAGTAACACTGCTGCAACTAAAAGAGGAGTTGTGAGCTGTTGGCTAGTATTTCACAGTTATCTTTCCCAGCAGCAACACTGCTTGTGACTTTCAATGTTTCCCAGCCTCTGGATATCAAGAAGAAGAGAAAGACTTCCATGACGTTCTAAGAAACTTCCAACCTTTTTGTACCTATGGCAGAAATTACACATCTAAAGCCTAAAATAGGTTCCTTGCTCCCGAGGTTCCTCTGTAATGATGAGAAATGTTAAACTGGTTTTAGACACAGAAGCAGAGTGAGTATCATAAACACAGAGGATATCAAGTCTAATTAAAATTATGATTGCTTTTATAAAATGGTGAAAACATACTTCAATCTTTTTTTTTAATCTGAAGTTTAACTGAGTCACTGTCTCCTGGTAGTAAGACATCCAAATTAGTCATTATGTTCTTCAACACACTAAGCAAGTTTTCTTAACCAGACAATTAACCTCCACAGAATTGTTGCTTAGATAATGGACAAAAAGTATACGATCGACCTACATGCATATTTCAGAAAACTTTTCTGGCAAAGCAGTCTTACTAATAGCATACACTGTGAGCAGGATTTGGAGAGACAAATTACCCCAAGGGAATGTGCTTTGATGTAGAAAATGGTATCAATCCCCTCAACCTGTAGTACACTTAAAGAAAATTTACTTAAGATATAATTTCACTTCACACAACTCAGGCTTATACATAGAGAAGAATCCTGGAGAAATTGAGGTGACGAGCAGATTTTATGGCTTTTCCAGACATAACTAAGTGCAGAGAGACTTAGATAGTGCCTGCAAACAAGCAGTAGAGATTGTTGCATAAGATTTCCCTTGTTCTTTCTAGCAAAACAATCACACTTGACTGGAGATTTATTTTTCATTTGTTAGTAACCACTAAAGTACTGGACAATTTCTCATTAAGAATGAAGAAAAATAATCTCACAGAGAAAGAGCTCCAGAAAATAAGGGACATGATGAAAATTAGAACTCATCAATTATATATTCAGAAATGTACAAGAAATAATATGAATCTAGTTTTTTGCAGTGTAGCTTTAGCTTAATAAACAAGAAGATGAGTACTCAAATCACTCAAGCAGCCAGCAGCCTATATGATGTAAGAGGATAATCAAATTACCAAACCTTGAGAGCATACTTTATTAATAAATATTTTTCAATCAAAAGAAAGCAAAATATAAAGTTTCAGTGATTACTTTGCTGTTGATATTCATGTGGCATTGATCTATAACTCCATTTGACACCCTAGATGGTTATTAAAATATCCTTTATCTTTGGAAAAAAATAACTCATTGTTAACTATCGTGTTGTCCTTTCTCTGGCTGAATCTCTTTTCTGAGATGAAAATTTGCCTGATTAAATGTTTTCAGTGGTCGAAAACTCAAATCACTGAAAAAGGAAAAAAGATTGGTAAGCCTGTAAGAGTACACAGTAATAAAGAGAAGAATAAGAGCAAAAAAACACAGAGAGAATTATTATAGAATAGCTTGGGTTGGAAGTGACCTCAAAGATCATTTAGTTCCAACCTCCCTGTCATGGCCAGAGACACCTTTCACTAGACCAGGTAGCTCAGAGCTCCACCCAACCTGGTCTTGAACACCATTGTTACTGACATACTTGGATTCTGTATTTCACTTGGATTCCAACTTTTGATTTAATATTTATTAGGAAGCTGACACACTGGGAAAACCACACATGGTCAAATAACAATAGTTTTGTAAGTAAGCTCTGTATTTATTTATTTTGTGTCAAATCTGTTCCATTTTGCTTTGGTGTCCATGTGAAGAAATATGTTTTAATTTCAGTGGTGTTACTTTTAGTTGTTGAAGGTGTATAATTTTATTCAAGATTTTGATGAGTTGCTACGGTATGTAAATGGTAGCAGATTTGGCCAATACCCTTTTCTTTCTGGTATAATATACCAGACATTCAACTATGTCTATAGGTCTATACCAAACATTCAACTGTAAAACATAGCTAAACAGAAAGCACTACAAGTCTCATTTCACTTTGTTTAAATGTCCTGGTGTCCTGAATCTACTTATTTTAGACCCTAGGCTGTATTTTTCATGTGATTCTCTTATTTAGAAAGCAAAAAAATAACATCCCAGACCACAAGCTATTTTCATTTCTTACAAAAGATGAACACCTAATACTTTTTAACACGGTGAAATTAATATCACAGAGACAAAGAAAATTACAGGCCCAAAATCAGTTGAAGTGATTGAGGCTGATTCAGTAAACTTCTGTTAAATTTGCTCAGAGAGGGGAGAGAGGTGGAAATACAACTCCCAGCATTCTGGAAACACTTTGACTATTGGCTACTGCCAGCAGAAGTATGGTGCCAGAAGAGCATTTCTGTAGAGAGTAAACTCTAAGCTGTTTTGTGATTTTTGCTCCACCATGGTTTGCCTGCCCTGAGTGTTGCATTCTTTCAAGAGCAGTGTTTCATTATTGGGTTTAATGATGGTAGTTTTTACTGAGGACAGGCTCTTTTCCACAAGAACGGGAGGGACCGAATGCAGGCTTACAAGGGGCAGCCAGTACATTTGGAGACAACCAAGACAATGGTAGTTCCACCTCCATGTCTAGTTTGGCAGCTAGGGTAGACGCCATGATGTGCATTCGTGTGAGCATGTCAAAGAAGAAATCACTTAAGAAAACAGCTGAAGAAGGGAGGGCAAAGCAGCAAAAAGTAATATTTCTTTTCCCAAAGAAAAGAAGTGCAGGAAAGACTGGAAGAAATTGTTCTCTCCCTGAGTAATTGTGTACTATCTCTTACTGACAGCACAGCACATTGCTAAGGTTACAGTTTAAACTGTGGAGTTTGTCCCTGTTTCCTAGAATTTTTAATGGGCGTAGGCAGTCTTGGTTTGTCTTGTTTAGGAGCGGTGGTTTTCCACTTCATCCCACAGTTTTATACTGCCTGTGTCATCATTTCAGGCACAAGAAATAATTAGCCCTGGAAAACATCTTTTTTTTTTTCATGATTTTTTTTTTCTTCACAGGAGCTGGGCTAATTTGTTTTAAAATAAAAATGTCTCCATTTAGTTTCCCACACTGAGAGTGTCACAAATTATGTCAATTCACCAAATTGGTGGCTGCCAGCAAATGGCTGAGAATTGCCAGATTCAGTTAAACACTTTGGCTCAGTTAACATCCTCCCATGGAAAAAAGTCATGGGATGGCCAAAAATCAGGCAGAATGATCTGCAGGCTCGAGCCACAGTTTCCACTGCATCATGTGCTGAGGAATGTTGGGGGGGTTGGGTCCGGACACCCACGGAGTCAGCAGGGATCACAGTCCTGCGAACCCACAGGGACTTTTGTGGGATGTTTTTCCCGTGGATTCTTTGACCTTGAGGTATGCTTGAAAAACCGTCTCACATGCATGTAGGCCCTGACCATGCCCATGTGTTGTCTCTGGCTGTCCATCCCCTAAGGTTTCAAACGTGCCTTGGGGGAATTTACAGGTGCAGATTGGGAATTGTGCAAAGCACTTCTGCCAATGTCAACAGTAACTACGTAAAGTAAATGCCTGTGGCTTTTAGTGAGGAGGAACATTTCTTCATTCTAGCAATGCCCTCTCCCTGAATAGTTGCATTCTCTCAAAACCTAAAGACATCTGTTTGCAGGCAGCTTGCATTCAGTGCCTTTCATGGCACTAAAGGGATAGATAAGACAACGTTACTTCATCCCTCCCTCCTCCTGTCAATATTTTGGTCCAAAAGATTGGATGTTTTCCTTCTTTCAACCCCTCTAAGGGAGAAGTTGGAGAAGATTACGCATTTATCATGTGCAATTCACAGTCCTCTATGGTTAGAAATTCTTCTCACAGCATGAGTTTTCCAGAGGCTGTGTGGAAATGAAAGGATGCAGCTTTCTTTTAATTATTCTGGATCATTCCTCCCAGTTTAATGCAGAATTTTATTTTTGTGTTGTCAAGGACATCAATACACAGTTCAAGGTTTGGGGGAGGGAGGATGGTGAGGAAAGTAATGAAAGATGTTTGTTCCCTTCTTTTGAAGAATAGGCATCTACAAATGAAAGTTTATCAGAGCTAATGCACTGAAATAATTTTACATTGGCTAAGAAAGTAAAGCTTCTCAACAGTGATGTACTGGACATGTATATTCTGAAAGAAAAATAGATCTACAATATCACCAGGTCATTGCTAACACTTTCAAACATTATTTCTGTTTGCAGTGTGTGACTATGATTGATCATCCACTTGCAGATGTGCTGTTACATCTCTCTCCTTCTGATTCCTCTGTCTACAACAGGCAAATTCGGACAGCCAAAATAAACAAGGGTGTTTCTTTAAACTAGCTACCCAAAAAAAGAAAGAAGTTGCCAGAGAGAGAAATTCTTAATTTCCCAGCCAGCAAAAAAAAATATTACCAGCAAAAATGATTTCCAGTCCAGCCAAATACAAAGTTCTTCATTTAAGAAGCCAAGGACAACTAGAATCTCTCTTTCTTTCTCTCCCTCCCACGTCCCACCTTCCTTTCTCTCTTTTTCTTTTCTTTTTTTCCCCCTCCTTTTATCTGACAAAATAGTTGAAGTTTTGTTTTTCTTTTTTTTTCTTTCCCTTTTAGTGTGTCTAATTCATTAATGTTAAGAATTGTCAAGTATGTCTCCACGGTAGTATAAAGCTTACCAAAATTAATATTTTTTTTCAGGTGAATTTTTATCTTCTTTGCGCATTTTTTAATCTGTAACTATGAGTCTAAACCAATTCCTAAAAAAGCTCATGGGAGCAGGATCCAGTCCTTACAGGACAGTGCAGTAAGCAGTATTGATTTCTGTTGAATCACCCCTATTTTATAGAACAGTAATAGACAAAATCCAGCCCAGTGTCTGAACATTTTCTAAAAATTAAGCTAATTGAAAAAGCCAAATAAAGTTAGCAATCAACAATTATCCAGTTAAAGCAGGCAAGATCAAATAAATAAATAAGATTAAAGCTCTAGTGTCTATTATTAGAAGACTAGCAAAGCGGAATTGAAAAATTCATCAGCCTCAGACAGTAGGTTGATAAGGTCTTCCTGTAGCTAGGCTGGAATTCAGCTGTTGCTTTTCATCAACACAGTCATAGAGATAGAAGTTCCTTGCCATCCAAGTATATCTGAATTTTTGCAGCTTAAAGAGGTATACATTTCCACGTTAATCGGACAGAAATCATCCTTGTCTTTGGCTCTGAATGACAGCATGCACACATGCCAGTCAGAAGACTTTGGCCCTGGCTGTAGTTTACAAGCAATTACAAGCTGTACTACTGTGAAACCATAGCCACTGCAAAGCATTTTCAGTTAACAATTAAAGAAGTGCAAGACTCTAAAACGTACATAGTTTTATGTTCTATTTCCTGTAGCACAGATGATGCAGAATTCATAACAGATGTTGGATATGCTATCGAAATCACATGAAAGGGAAGAGACATTGATCTTTGACCTCAGTAGTGTCTGAGAAAATGTCACTGCTTTCCCATTGGTTTTCTACAATCTCGTCTTCTGTTCTGTATAGGTTTGTTACATGAATAGGTGCCATGCTATAACAATGAGAGTGAGAAACATAGGAGGGACTATAGTGACGAGAATATGAAAAATTCATAAGGCAGTGCCTGGAATGAAAAAAACATTTACAAAAGTCTAAGCCTACCAGTTTGTGTCAAAATCTTACACAGTTAATATAAATCTTTCTGCAACCAACCTTCTTCCACAGTTTAAGATCATGGACCACTAGAGTCAATAGGAACTTTGCCATTTCTTTCTTTAAGCCTAGGACCAAGATCTGAATGCTTGCATCACATTTTCCATATCATCTATTTTCTTCTGAACTAATAAATTGAGTATATAATGAATGATTTAATTTAGTCACAGTTAGGTGAGAATTAGACCCTATATATGTATAAGGAACACTACAGTATCCAAGATATTCATGCATAGCATGTATTTTCTTTTTAAAGCAGACACTATAACTGAAAGAATATTACTGAAAACAATTTACTTCTCTCTTTTAGAAAAACTTTGGGATGATTATGACCTTCCAAACATAATCAAAACAATAAACAGGGGTTCTTTATTGAAGATAAACTGATCATGAACATGGATTAGTCCTTCAGTTTTTAGCAGAATTGGATAGCAGTAGATCTATCCAATGGTCTGGGAGAATAAAAACCTTAACTGCCATCAGAGCATTTGAAACTGTGAATAAACGACATGAACTAGCTCTGAAAACTGAAAGGAAAGAAAGAAATTATGAATAAAACTTATCCCTAAAGCTGTTGATGGTGAAATAAAACTGTGAAGTCTACTGGGCACTAACACTGCAGCTGATGAGGCAGAATCATGATGCATGATTTCATGAAAGCACTTACTGGCAGACCAGGAAAATTTAATTTTACAAATGATATCCAAAACCATCGTCTCTGCTAATTGAATTAAATTTCAGAACTGTAATCAGCTTTGGAATTTCAACACTGAGTTTAGCAATTTCACAATAGAACCACAATATCTCTACCACATGCAGAAGGTTCTGCAGAAAACAATTGGAATTTTCAAAATTTAAGCCAGGAAAATCAATTTTACTTCACAGAATAAGTTCCTTTCTAAAATTTCAGGAAAAAGAATTATGAATTTTCAGTTAACAATACTGGCATTCTATAAATCTTTTTCAGGTTTATAGTTTCTTGCAAAAAAACCAGTATAATTTCCTGAGCACTTTAAAGACCCTTGAAAAAATATCCAGCAACTGAATCTTACAAGCTAATTTGTGACTAGATGCTGTTTAGAAACTTTTAAAAGTTGGGAAAATATGAGGAAAGAAAGGAAGAAAGAAATAGAGAAAAAATGCCAGGTACTTTTAAAGCACATTTAATTTTATCTTAGAGTTGACATCTAAAATAGATCGGTCATTCTTGCCCTAAAAATGTCAATTTCTCTGTATTAAATTGAAGAGGAATCTGGAGGATCTATATATGTAAATGTTTACAATGTAGGTGTCTACTATTAAGTAGTATGAGCCCCACTAGTCTTTTTGCATGTTTTTTCTTTTTCATTAATGTTGTTGCAGATACTACAAAAAATATATTTTTTTATGAGAGAAGCTATTGAAAACCTCATGCCTTACTTTTGGAAAACACAGAAGAAGTTACTAATGGAGATGTAAAGAACTCACACCTGCATCTCTCTGCAAGTTTACAGCTTTTTGAAATAATACCTACAATACGGCAATGAAAATATTATGTTTAATACATAATCCCAAGAACCCATTGCATCTGCTCTTGAAAACTCATAAATCTCATCACAGTTCCCTACTCTCTGTGTGTATAAGTTTCAGAGGTGCAGACTTTCGGGTTTCCAACTGCTTCTCAAAGTCAAATATCTAGAATAAAAGGATTTAATTTTACATCTTGTTTAAATTTTCTGTGATAAACGCTTAAGAAGTCTCAGACAAATCTCTTTTTTTTTGAAAAAACACCTGTGGAGGTGTTCTCCTGTCTGTTTTTTAACCAGTTCTCCTGTGACCCTAAGCTTTATGATTTTGCAAAGATAGACATAAAATGTGAAACGAACAGATACTTGGTTTAAAATAATTGCTTACCCTAGGCACAATACAGTGTGAAAGAACACTGCCTGCTGCTGGTGACACAGCTCCACTTGGTAACTGGAGACTGTGGGCACAGATACGGAGCCCTTCTCTGAGAAAATGTGCATGAATGGAGTCAGGGGGATATCAGAGAGAGAGAATGTGTGAAAACTGCATACATCATTTCAGAGAAAAAGTTGCACAGACAGATCGTGTGGAAGCAAAACATACTCTTTTTAAGATTCAGCATCTTGTCCCCTATTGTCATTAAATAACTAACACATCCAAAAACAATAGTCTTGGGAGTCTAAAAATAGATTCAGATTGCTGACACTTCTTTTTCAAAATATTCTAATTCAGATACTCATAGAAATATAAATCCTTCATGTTCCAATACTGTAATTTTTAGCACAATGGAAGAATTGTATCAAAATAAAATAAAAAAATTAAAATGTCTGATAAGCATCTAATAAAACAATTCATAGGCTTTAGAAATGGGACTACAGATGGCAAAAAGGAAGTCTGCTGACTCTTTGTCATGATATTTTTGTGACATAATACTATTAATGTTCATGCTTAATTAATGTTATGCAAGACAGCTTAAATTGAAAGCTCACTATGACATTTATAACCCACTTTGCCAAGTACATTTGCTTCTGAATGCTCTCAATAACATGAAAAACTTTTCAGAAAGGGAAGTGTCATATTAAATATATTACAAGCTTTGAAAACTATAACATCACTGCTGGTGAAAACCTGCCTTGCTCTTGCTTCAAAGACAGATTATTCATGTACAATAGTATGACCTTTCATATAAGTTTTTCACAATAAATGCAGTAGTTTTGAAATAAAATTACTTCTTCCATAGTAATGTTTTACTGAATAAGTATTCATAACTGCATAAATTCATGAAAGATAGAACAAAATGCATCTGGTTGTGACACAAGTGAAATTCTAATTTTAAATTAGGTCAAAACACATAAGAAAAGGCTTCTGTGTGTAAATTGATGCAGTAATTTCTATATGACCCATTCAAATCCTACCTCGAAGGATAATTGTTATAACCATTCATGATGAGAAAGTCTATCACCTGCTTTTCAATGCTTTAGGAGGTTCGTGGCAATTATTTCTCTTAATAAGTTCCTTTTTCTTTCAGTTGAATATTGATTAAGGACAAAGAACTACTTAAAAAGAGTAATGCTGTTATCCTTAGAGTGCAAAAGACACTTTTGCCCCATTTTTACTCCAATTCATCACTAAAAATAATTAAGACATTTATTTATCCCCACATTTTTTTTCTGTATTATAAAAATGGTGTGCAATCACAATATTTTAAAATGTCAAATAAGATATTTTAAATTGTTACTGTAAATGTCTTCAAATCCTGCGATATTGTACTGGTGGCCCAGCGCACTCGTGGGCTGTGGCAGACCAATGCCCATCAGGTGCTTGCCCTCCAGTGGATGGATGAAGGCGGATTTGCGGGCGGATCCGAGGGCGGCATCTAGGTCTAGACCACGTCCCCCCAGTCCAGAAAGTTCCTTTAAGTTTGGTACCCTGTTGGTTCCCTGTCCCTGCTCCCGCCTCCTTGTTTCCCTCATTGGTTGTATGTTTCTTGTTACCACCCCCTCGGTTGTTTCCCATTGCTTGTTCCCTTCCACTCCTCCCTCTTTTCTCCCTGTATAAAAACCCCTGTAACCCTCAGATCGAGGTTCTTCACCTCTGGACCCTCTGGATAATAAACTATCTGGAACCTACGTGAGGAATCCCTCTCAGTCCTTTGCTTTCGGAGACGCGAGTTAGTCACCTCTGGCAGGCTAAGGAGCACCCCCTTAGAGAGAAGTCAGCAACAGCAGAAGAGCAGCATAAACCCTGCAGAGGGTTACGCCCTCCCAGGCAAGGCTAGGAGGGAGTGATGCTGCGCATTCTCTTGCGAGGATCTCCTCGCTGCCACGCGTCGCAGGTGGCGCCCGTACAGGGACCCTTCCACAGAGAGGTTCCTGCTTGCATCCTTGCCTGTGAGAGAGGCAAGAGTTCGCTCTTCTGACGCCACTACCCCTCGTTGTAGCACGCCTCGTTTTAGGGAGCGGTGCTCCAAGGGAGGACTGTTGACTCCCGGACCTGACCCTGAAGAGGAGAGAGTCTCCTGGACCTGAGGCAGCAGGGGAGGGCAGTCCATTTTCCGGAAGACTCCAGCCGAGGATTTTCTTTTTCGGAGAGCCACTTCAAAGGGGGCCCCCACCCGGACTCAGGTACTCGGAAAAGAGGAGATTTAAGGGGAGACTTCAGAGTCTCTGTCGGACTCCAAATTTTGGTTCAGTTGCTCTTTTTCTCGGTTGGGGGTGGACTTGGGTACCGGGAGACTGTAAAAACGGGTGTTAAACTCTCCCGGGCTCAACGAGAGGTTTATGTCCAAGTTGGGGTATCCCTATGGGGGAAGGGTGTTAAGTTTTCTAAGGAGTTACTTAAAAAATTTGTTAAATGGATTTTTCTCCACTTTCCCCAAGCATCTCCTGAGGAGGAGCAGAAGGTGACCTTTTGGAAGGCAATAGATGAGATGCTGGTTTTGTCAATGAGGCGAGGGGACACCTCAGTTGAGAAGTTTCTCCCTCTTCTAATGAAAATTAGAGATTTGATAGTGGGCAGAAAGAAAGTGGAAGAAAAGCAAAAGTTGGACCCCAGTTTGGAGAGTTCTACCCATTCCCCATGTTCCTTTCCCCGGATCCCTCAACCTTCTACCCTATCGCAGGGGAGATTGGGAGGTGCAAACCGTCCTCAGACGCAGGGTTGCTACCGTGTCCCTGGCCCTCCTCGATCTCCTCAGCTGCCCTGCCAAGGTGGCCCTGGCCAGGCTGCTTTGGACCTGTCCCTAATCCCTTTTCCAGCTCCCTCTTTCCCAGTTGCTAACTCCCAAGTTGAACCACAAAATAGTGGTTTCGAGGCTTGGACTCAAGATGGCGGAGGCCACATGGCAAGACCCCCCATCTTGTCTTCTTTTCCCATAATCCCCTTCACCCTAGCTCTCACACCCCT